>PVIW01006003.1:0-95020 GCA_004026585.1 Noctilio leporinus | reverse complement strand
CAGTTCCATCCATGTTGTTGCAAAGGGTACAAGTTCCTTCTTTCTTTCTGCCATATAGAATTCCATTGTGTAAATGTACCAAAGTTTTTTGATCCAATCATCCACCGATGGGCACTTAGGCTGTTTCCAGCACCTGGCTATTGTAAATAGTGCCGCTATGAACATAGGTGTGCATAGGTTCTTATGAATTGGTGTCTTATTTTTTCTTTTTTAATTTAATTTTATTATAGTTATATTACACTCATCTCATTTTCCCCTCTAATGTATTTTTTCAACTTTTTTTTATGTCTAGGTTTTTAATCAACCATGTTCATTTTAAATAAAATTCTTAAGTATAAAAAGTCAAATCTTGGGAAGCAGTCTGATTGCTCTCTAAAATGCCTTTTAAAAAAAATTCATTAATTTTAGAGAGATGGTCAGGGTCTCTTCCTAGAAAGGGAGAGAAATATCAATGTATGGTTACCTTTCATCTGCCTCCAGCTGGGGACCTGGCTGGAGACCTGGTTCGCAACCTCATTAATGTGCCCTGGCTGGGAATCGAACCAGCAACCTTTGGGTTCAAAGGCTGCACCATCCCACTAAACCACTAGCTAGGGACTAAAATGCCTTAAGATTTTGAAATATTTATCCAAATAAGGAAGTTAGGTGGTATAATTAAATGGGCACTGTAACTGGGCCAACTCAGGGTGATAAAATCCTCCAAACAGTGAAAATAAAGCCTAAATTGATACTCAACAAATAGAACATAAACTTAGGCAGTTATGGCTGGTGCTGAAAGGTGAAGAAGAAACTAGAAGCCCCACTGGGCTTTCTAAGTGTTTCAAAATTGAGAGCTATCCTCACTAACCTGTAAGAATCAGCAAGATTCCCAGGCAATAAGGGGAAGCATTAAGAGAACAAAGGGATGGTGAAGGAGTGAATAATTTCTTTGAATCAATTGAGTATATGACAGTGAGTTAAAATACATCTCCAAGACTGATGGCATTCATCTCAGTGTCAGCAGGGAACCAGAGAGCCAAGAATCTAAACTGTTCCTCACATGAAATCATTTGTCAGATTATGTTGCAAATGTGGTCAATTCTACACCTTCCTTTGTTAGTCAATGTTGAGAATAACCCAGGTAAGTATATGACAGTGACTCTGAAAAAGAAAAAGAAAAATCTGTTTTGGTGGCAGTCACCTTTAGAATCTTCCTGCCCATGCCAGTGCACTTAATTGGGGCTGCAAAAAAGCAAGACTTTTCTTCCTTCCTCTTAGAAGTTCCAGCTGGGTCTGAGAAGTAAGTTGACATAAGACAAACTATTAGGGGAAAACGTACAAATTTTACTTTTGTATGTACATGTGAGCCTTCACAGGAAAATGAAGACCTAAAAAGCGGTTAGGCCTAAGTGTTTATATACTGGGTTGAGCCAAGTAGTAATTATGAGAAAGCAATTAAAATATAGGGTGGGGCAAAAGTAAGTTTATAGTTGTAAGTATGTAAAACACAAGAGTTTTAGCTTGTATTGTTTGTTAATTATTGTATCATTTTTCATATGAACAACTGTAAACCTACTCTTGCCCTACCCTGTATGTGTATAGACTAAAGGAAGGTAAAGGTTACTTTTATAAGGTTTGTCTGTACAAATTCTTCTTGGCCTTGACCCCCTGTTTCTGGTTATGAGAATGTTCTTTTTCTCCAGGTATAGCGAAGGCCTGTTTTACACAGGAGTTTTATCTCCTTTCAAAGGAAGAAAAGCGGAAGACAAAGTACCTTTCTTATACTAGTTTTTCAAGTGCCTTTGTTTTTGCTCAAAATAGTCATTATGTCTAACTGGCATATTTTTGGGTAAATTGGCATATTTTAGGGTGCTGTGTTCTGAACCCACTCACTCATCCCTCTGTTACTCTCAGTCTCACTCAAAGTAATGAGCCCAAAGTGGGCTGTAAAGTGGGTACACAAAGTGATGGTAATGGCCCACTGTGGGGTGAGAGTAAGTCAGGACATGCATTAGAGAACCACTCAAAGTTTTACCCTTTGCTCCTCTCCTGATTGGTTTTGCTGCAGGTGCTTAAAGCACTTGACCTTCAGGGGTCTGAACCTTCCTCTGGGTTCCACTGACTCTGGCCTCTGTTGACAGGCTGGGCTACAGCCTTGACATATGTAGCCATCATCACCTGTCCCTCCACTACCACGTGACTTGCCTGTTCCTCCTTGCAAGGGAGTACAAAGTTTATTCACCTCATAACTTAAAACAAAAATTCCTGTAGCCATCATGGCAAAAATATTTTTAGAAGCCAATATTCCTCCTGACAAATACAACCATAATACCACCATCAAAATCAGGAAATTAAGCTGCCCTTAGGATAGCTTATGTTGGGAGGAAAATTTTCTTCTACCAATTTTATAATCAAATAGAGGGGGTCTGTGCAGTAACTAATAATTGACATATTAATAGAAGAAAAATTTGTTTATCCATGTAGGAGCTTTCAGGTGAAGAGGCAAACTGAATACAACAGGCAATGGTTGTACTTATTACCAACGTAATAAGTAGGGGGACAGAGGTTAATGGTGTTTAGGGCTTCAAAGAATGAAGGTTGGGGTGAGGTTTATTTATATAATCTTTTGGAATACCCTTGTGTCCCTGGTCAAGCCTCTTTGATTGGAGACCTCCTGGGGCAATGAAGCTGAATCTCATGAAATTCTGCTTTTGTCAGTTAAGGAAAGTTCAGGTAAGACTTCTTTCTGCATCTGCTGCAGCTCAGAAGTTTTGTAGTATAAAGTTTGAAATAATCTTTGTACCATTCAGGTGGCTTATCAGTCCTGTCAGTTACTACCATCCAATCTGCACTCCCCTTTTAAGTTTTACCACCTGCCCCAATAGCATTTTTTCAGATCACAAAAATCCAATGTAGGATCACCCATTGCACTTAGCTGTTATATCTCTTTCCTTTTCTTCAATCTAGAAGGGTTCTTCAGGAACTTTAAAGATCTTCATATTTTCGAAGATTACAGGCCAGTTATTTTAGCAAAATTAAAAGTTAAAAATTTTTAAAATCCATTCATTCATCTGTAAGGGAGGAAACATTCTTGTCCTTATACCTTTCTAAATTTTTAGCTGGGGCTATTGTAACAAAAGACAGATTAATAAGAGAAAAGAAACCTTAAGTTCAATGGAGAAGCCCAGGGAAAGAGGAACTTAAGGAGGTGGCTTAGAACTCTGGCTTATATCTTCAACCAAGGAAAATAAATTTGTAGTGAAATGACAATGTTTGCCGAGAATGGCAAACTGTGGGAAAGTAGATATATGAGAGGACACTAAGAAAGTAATATTTGTTTGCAGATTCCTCTGGGGCCACCTGACAAGAGTCTGTCTTCAGAGGAGAGTTTATATCCTGCCTTTTGCAGAACAGGGGAAGGTCAAATCTTTTCCTGCATTTTCTGCTTCTTATATGCCTTTAGCTCAAAATGACTTTTACGCCAAACCCATTTATTTATTTGGGACAAGTAATTGATCACCTCGTATGGGCCGAGCCTGTTAGGCATTGGGCTATACAGCGTACTAGATGGATGTGGAACTGCCCTTAGGAGAGGCTGCTATAGCTTCTATAATAGTTAAGAAGCAAGACTTTGGATTCAGGTTATCTGGGTTCATGTTCCAGCCCTACTACTTACTTCCATTGACGTTTTGGACATGTTTACTTAAGCTTTACATGCCTCACATAAATAGGAAGATGCATAAAAGTGTCTACAATATAAGACAAATATTTGAAATGAGTTAATACTGGAGTCTCAGTAAATAGCAGTGATCTACATCTTAAAATTAGCTTTTCTGTGTGAAGATGTTATTTGGGCTTTCTTTCCCATTATTTTAAAAGTGAAAAACTATAATACATTACACATCAACCCCATCAACCCCCCAAAGCCCCAATCTTTCTCCTAAGGCACAACTAAAATACACTATAACATCTGAAGGGATATGCCACCCTGAAAGATACCACTGCCACTTTGGCATAAGAATTATTTTGAGCAAAGGTATCTATGTTCTTGGACTCTCCTCTGTAACTAAAAGCAGAACCTTACAAAAGCCCAGTTTTCATAAATCTCCTTCCCAGAAGGAACTTTAATCTCCAAACTATCATATCTCTCATTTGTTCTACTATGGGCACATTTGTCATTCAAAAAAGGCATTTGTATATGTGCCTGTCTCCTCTCCTGCTAAAAAGTCATTTGTTCCTTCAGAAGTGCTGCTCTGCTTCTCCCTATTCCTGTTAAGATGGTATAAAAACTAAATTCTAACCACCTCCTTGAGCTGCATTTTCTGTGAACTCCCATAGATATGTAAATAAAAAATGATCTTTTCTCTTGCTACTCTGTCTTTTGTCAGTTTAATGGCATGACACCCCTACCCTGCAAGAAACTAAGAGGGTAGAGAAAAAGTATTTTTCTCTCTGACATACCTATGTATTAGTAACAAGGATCACATTTAGGATGGATGCAAAATGTTTAAAGCATTGATCACCAGAAAATTTAAATAATTGCTTCATGTACAGTAACATCTCTTCCATGATAATTACTATTTTTGTTCCTTTAATTCCTTATCCACAATTTTCTTCAAAACTTTTCCAACTTTTCTGGTACTTATTGTACAGCTCTCAGCAAAACCAATGGTAAATGCATTCAGGATAAGTGCCAGTGACAAAGCATGACTCACTGTGAACATGATGCTCTGAGAGGTCACTCTGAGTATCAGCAATATCCAAAGACTGCATCCCCTCTAAGTGTTCCCATGTGTACGCACAATGTGTATGCTAACAAACTTCTGGGTTTCTTTCTCATGCTAATCTATACTTTGTCAGTCTAAATCACAAGGTCTAGCCAGAGATCTTATGAAGGTAGAGGGAAAAATATTTTCCTTCCTAACATGACAAAGAACAGAAAGTGTATCCCAAGAGACCTAGAAACAGGGTAGTTCTGACATAGAGAGGACCAAGGGCTGGTTGCCTCATTTACTAGCTGCACTTGCTTAGCCACACCATAGGCTTTACAGAACCCTGGTTTCTCTGGTAAAATGTGTTTTGGGGAGATGGGGGAGTGAAACAGGAATTAAGTAAGAAAGGATATGGTAATAGAATACTCTAGATTGTGTTACAGAAACAAATAATGCCTGAAACTCAGTGACATCAGTGGCTTAATGCAGCTAAAGTGGATTCAGATGTAGGCTAGTGTGAATTCTCTTTCTTCTGGAAATTCTGAGATTCCCTATTTCCATCATCCTGTCATATAGCCTCAACATGTGGCCTTTAAGATTATTGAAGAAAGAAAAGAATGATATATTTTTAATGTTTAGACCAGGAAGTGGCTTATGTCACTTCCATCAATCCTCCACTAGCCAGCACTGAATCACATGTTCCTAGTAAAACCACAAGGTAAGTTGGAAAATGTAGATTCTCAGCTTCCCAGAATGAGAAAAAGAGTAACAAAAGATTTGGTGAAATAATGGCATTGTCTCTATCATGTATAGGTAAGTGTGTTCTATAAAATATTGCCTCTAGAGCCCTGGCTGGTGACACAGTGGGTAAGGCGCCAGCCTGCGAACCCAAAGATCACTGGTTCAATTCCCAGCCAGGACAACATAACCAGGTTGCAAGCCAGGTCTCTAGCTAGGTCCGTACCTGGAGGCAGGTGAAAGGTAACCATACATTGATGTTTCTCTCCCTCTTTGCCTCTTTCCCTTCCCCTCTCTCTGAAAAATGATAAATAAAATCTTTTAAAATAAAAATAAATAAATAAAATATTGCCTCTAGCTTTTGTCTTATAATGATGCTTTGAAATAATTAAAATTGGGTGTGGGTGGGAATCAGTATGCAAAAGATATGTATGAGGCACAAGATCAATAGCGTTCTTCTGAATAATAGGGAAATAATTCCCCTTTTAGGAGGGTGCAGAAAAGAGGCCCAAGGAGTAAGAGTGGGAGCAGAAGATGGAGGGTTTAGGGACTGGGAATTGGAAAGAGATAAAATGTCTTAGTTGGTAAAGTTCACAATTGTGATGAAAGCGTGGCTGGAGAAGAAAATTTTATGTCTGAACTAAAACCAAATGCCATTTTTAAGAGCCAACAGTTTTGTAGCCAACAGAAAGGTAAAGTTTACAACATTCATCTGAGGGCAAGCAGTTCCAAAATGAAGAATTTTTTTTTGCAAATAAAAAGAAAGAGCTATGCAGAGCTCTTTGCAAGTTAAATGTTAAGGAAAAAAAAATTGGCAATAAATGGAGATTTGCAGGATGACTCACGCAAGTTAGAAAAATTAAACCATGTCTAATCTTCTGATATTTGAAGGCATGGAACAAACAGTCTGGGACAAAGGCTCTGCCATGAAATGTGTCACCTTGCCAGACAAAAATCCGCTCAGCAATAAGTCTCCAAGAAGCATAAATGAGGGTCCTGATGCAGGGGAGTAAAAATAAATTTTCTTTTATCCTTTTAGTTCTCTGTTGAGCCCCCTCTAACAAAAGATCAATTAACAAAAGAAAGACAAACAAGTTTACATACAAGGGAGACACACAAGGAAAGATAATGAACTCCCTTAGATGGGTTAGAACTCCAGCTTAAATACCAAGTTCAGCTGAAGACAGAAGGCAGAGGGTGTGGGGAGAACAGTTGTGGGGAGGTTACCAGGAAAAGTATGGTAAACAGGATAAAGTTTATTGTGTAGTTTTAAGTGGTGCATCCTCCATTAATAAGAGTTTCTTGTGATTTAGTCAACCTTCCTCCGTGATAGAAAGAAGGAGACACCCTTACAAATGGGGATTTCCTTTACAAATGTAATAGTCCCTTACAAAGAGGTAACCATCCTCAGAGCTTCTCTTGTGTCTGCTGTTTTTCTAAATAATCAGCTTGAAATACTCCTTATGCCAAAGAGGCATATTTTAGGGTGGTACATTCTGCTATCCTTTTCTTACATATTCGCCCTTGACTTCTTACCACCACCCTTGCTCACCCTGCTCCAGTGTCCTTGGGCCTTCTCTAGCACTTCTTTCAGCCTAGGATGTTCTTCCCTGCCATGCGATGTCGACTCTGCTGACTCCCTCACTTTCTCACTCCATTTAATACCTTCATACATACACAATACTGACTTTTTATAATGTTATTTGTCTCCCCATACTAGAAGCCCACAAGGGCAGAGAGTTTATGATTATTTTTTCAGTGATTTATCCTAAGCACATATTAAATGTGAAAAAAGTATTTTGTCAAATTGAATCAATTACACCAATTATGAACTAGCTTTTGATCTATTAAGTGGCATAAATACTTGTCTTTCACCAAACAACTGCTGTGAACAGAGAGTGCTTATGTTGCCTTAAATCAGTAAGAAATTTCAAAATGTGTACTACCTGGCTATTTAGTCAGGAGCACTTACCTTTTTCCCCCTCAAGTTGTCAAAGAAGAAAATGCCAGCAGCCAACACAAATACTCATCTGGTGTGAATGTCCTGTCATGAACCATAAATATGCAGGTCCTATAATAGACTTGCATCTTACTGGTCATGCCACATAATAAAGTTGCATCTGATTGGTTAATTCTTGGTACCAGTGATCTTTACATACAAACATAGGCACCTGATTTTTCAAATAAAGTCACTTTGAAGCAGAAAAGGCAGGTCATTAATACCATTATTTTTGTAAATCAATCAAAATTATACCTAGGTTTTTGTCAGATTGGCGAAAAATGTGTTTTTTGGTATGCCTTGGAATTTTAGTGGTTAGTTTATGTGTGTCACAAGATGAAAAGGCTGATAAGTGTTGTCCAAAATGATTGGGGTTAAGTGGGGTGCAGAAGGGACATCAAAATTAGGGGGAAAAACAGTGTGAACATTTAGTCTTCCCATGTTGCTGATTTTGTGTTTCAGGTTATGACCAATGGCAACAGCATTATTTAAACCATACATTTTAGTTTTCAAAGTAATTTCTTTGGAACACTTTTCTTTTCTTCTAAAACAAGCGAGCTCTGCAAAGAACCCAAGGTTCAGCTTCCGCTTAAGAGACAAACCTTTAGGTAGAGATAGAGTGGGAGCTAGCAACCCCATCCCACCTTTCATTGCCTGGTCTGTTTGAAGAGAGGACGTGTTCAGACAGCCGTGCTTAATGAGATCATTTCTGTTACTGTTTGTGAAGGGCTTAGCTTTGCCTTGTTTTCCTTTGGGGCTTAAGAACTTGGATATTTTAGAATGCATTTTTCAAATTAAATACAGGCTTTCATTTGCTTTAATGAGGTACAAGGGGATAGTAAAAAAGGTTATTGAAAACAATTTTTGAACAACACTTGAACAGCCACTGAGTCCTTGTGAAAACACAAGTACATATGAAAAGAGTCCACATTTTATGCATAAAAACATCTTCTACAAAATTACATTTTTTAAAAAAATTTTATCCTTGTTGTATTACATCCCAAAATTACATTTTGATGTATGGTAGGGTGTGGTGTTTTCAAATTGTTATTTTATTATTTGATTTTTTATTTTTTTACTTTATGAAAAATTTTATTTATTTATTTTATGTTTTAGAAAGATTTTATTTATTATTTCCAGAGAGAGGGGAAGGGAGAGAGGCAGAGATGGAGACATATCAACCATTTGCCTTTCACCTGCCTCCAGCCACGGACCTGGCTGGAGACCTGGCTTGCAACCTGGTTATGTGCCCTCGCTGGGGAATTGAACCAGCAACCTTTAGGTTCACAGGCTGGTGCCTTATCCACTGTGCCACAAGCCAGGGCCATTTATTTTTTTAATTAAAAAATTTTTTACAGGAGTAAGGTTGTTTTAAAATATCATCTGTGTTCTAAAATTAAAAGTTAGAGGTTATAGATGAAACAATGAGGCTGAATGTTAATAATATTGAAGTTTGATGGTAAGTATATAAGGGCTCATTATATTATTTTCTTCTCTTTTGTCTATGTGTGCTATTTCTATTATAAAAGCATAAAATATCAATATTTTTTTGAAAAAAAAAAAAGAAACATCTCTTCTAGAAACATGAAACCTTTCCTTGAATGAATACCCAAATTCTCCCCTTTGCTGTAGTGGCTGGTTCATCCAGTCATTTCCGGTGGAATTTGCATTTGTTTAGCAGTCCCTTAAATTCCTCAGCATGAAAGAGAACCTTTTATCCTCTAAGTACAGGTTTGGTGAAAATTTTTGCCTAATGCAGTTACATTCCAGAAGAGTTGGGGAAAATTAGCTAAGAGATAAATCTAAGCTCAACTGTCTGGTGCCTCAGGCAGTCCTGAACTACCTGTCTGCTAATAGGAAAGCCCACACTCTACATTGGGCATTCTATCAGAATTAATTGCATTGCCAGATCCTAGCCATTAATTTTAGTATAGTCAAACTATGTAAGAGCAGTGGGACATTTATTCATAATTTTGCTTCAACTTGTAATTATTTACCCAATAACATTGGTAGATTAGCTTCCCCTGCTTCTCCCACAACTTCTTTATTATGATGTCAGCTGTAATAAATAGCTCCTCCATGAGGTAATTACTTTGCCACATCATCAGAATTTTAGTAAGCAAGCTGATAAAAATGAGAATGAGAATATTCATCTTGGACTGAGTCTGATTATTTTACCCTATAGCTTTGGATAGAATTGTCCCTCTTCTTCAACAATACTAGTTAGTAGTAGTCATAAATATATTTTATTTTGGAAGCAACAAGTGTTAAGTCTTTTTCCTTGAAGTGAGAGAAGTAGGGTTGCTATTTGTGATGGGAAAGTTGCCCTGCATTCTGACTCTAATCAAATGAATTGCTAATGACACATTTCTCTAGCTGGCAGAGGTCTCCTGCCTTGTCTTCCTCAGAATTTAGGCAATTTGAGCAATACTCAAATCAACCTGCTAGTCCGGCAAGAGAATTATTTCTGAAAGAATCTCCAAGGAAAGGAACACCCTTTTCCCTTGAGTAACCCACTCCTATGCATTTCACATTCAAGCTCTCAGCAATAATCGAGAACTACACTTTGCTCCCCACCTGGGATACCTGAGAGACCTGGAGCGCTGGGTGGTTCATGGGTCCCAAGATAGAAATGGTCAGTTCCCAATGGAAGAATTGTGAACAGAACAAGAGAAGCAGGAGAGAGGGGTAGTGGTGGGCACAAAGTCAGATTAAATTGAAAAGCAATTTAAAAGTTAAATCTTGGTGGAAAACAGAAATGACAATTTCAAGGTTGGGTAGAAAATGAGTATTTCCCAATATTGAACGTGTCCACAAATGTATTTATTTATTTTTAATTTCATGTTATTGGTCACATGATCAAGTACCCAGAACATGTGATGATTCAGTAATATTTATTATTAATAGATATGAATGTCTAATGTTTACAGATTTGTCAGTTGCCTAGAAGGAGTATCTAGTAACCAGCAAAGAAAACTCACCAGGAATTTGAGACACCCTTCTCCTTCAGCCAACACCACACCCAACACATAGCACCATTATATGTTTTTCTAAGTTTATAACGTAAAAAGTCAGACAGACCATGAAAAATGGCTAAGAATGAACAATGCCAGTCAATCAGTGATCTTCTTCCATACTTTTTGTGACTGACCTGGGGACTAGGCAGGCCCATTTTGGGGTTTTGGGTAGTTGTCCAATGAAACCCAGACCCTTTCATACGGGATCATTTAAGTCAGCTGCACAGCCCATGTTGTCATCAGCAGCTGAGGCAGAGAGAGAAAGAGATCCATTTTGGTAAACTACTTGATATACAAATATAAAAGTGTTGATGGAGTCATCATAAGTAATAGAATATTTTTAATGCTCCAAATTTTATTTTATGTTTATTTGGAATTAATTTTGTGGGTGGGGGAGAGTTCACTTTTTAGGTAAATCTTCTTGGACTTGACCAAACCGTGGCTCAGTCAGCCTGGATCTATTTCAGCTGACTTTATAGGTGCTTCTTGTTCCTCTGTAAAAAGGCTTATTTTCTTCCATTTCACACACGGGGCCTTACAGAGAGAGTCTCAAAAAGGCTCTAGAGTGAGTGATCAAACACCATTCCTGGGACCTGTATTTGGCAATAGTGAAAAGCCAGCAAATGGATAAAACCTACCCAACGAGTTCATCCTGTTTGCACAGGGTAATCAGGGCAAATGTGAGGCTGAAGTTTAGAGAAGATACTTCAGTTTCTTAGATGACTTTCTTGGTCTTTCTGAATCCTCCGTGCTTCTGTGCATGTGTGACTGAACGTGATCCCACCCATGCTGCCTCTTCTGGTGGTCTGGGCTGTGTTAGAGAACACCATCAATTTCTCTGATATTGTCCAGAGCTGAGCCAATGTGGAAAATAATGAACTTACTGGTGAGATGTACTGTATCCCTTTTTAACTCTCCTAGATTTGATTTATTAGTTCTTTTTGCATGCCTTGTTCATGAGCTGATGTAAGCCAGCTGGTCCATCCACTTCTCAGCCACAGCTTTCCCTGACCCTGCTAAAGGAAGGGATAGCAACTGAGAGCTACTGCATACACCATTGTGCCTGGGACTCTACCTCTACGAGTTGAAAATCTGCTCACAACATACAGATTCTCTCACAATGCTCCATTCCAGGCTCTGTAAGGGCAGGAGCAGATTTTATTTCCTGAGCTCAGAGCTATAGGTGCTGGTAGCTAACTTTCCTTAGGACTTGGACTGTTGGGTTATGTCAGGATTCAGGTTTGTCTGACTTCTTTCCTAGGACTTTGAGAGTTTAGATATAGAGCCTTCCTTTCTCCCAGTTTTTAGAGAAACAGAGAAGACATTTTCAAGAAAACAGGGAGGAAAAGTATAGAGAACACACGGATTCAGAAAAATAGATGGACCTTTAAGAGAATGAAAAGACAAGTCACAGACTGGAAGAAAATATTTCCAAAAGACACGCCCAATAAAGGACTGATATCTAAAGTATTTAAAGAGTCCTTTTTAAAAGTTAAGGAAAGGGGGAGAAAGAAAGGAAGAGAAACATCGATGTGCAAGAGAAACATTGGCCTGCTGCCTCTTGCATACTCCCAACCAGGGACCTGGCCTACAGCCCAGGCATGTGCCTTGACTGGGAATCGAACCAGCACCTTTTGGGTTCATGGGACAATGCCCATCCCTTTGAGCCCCACAAGTTAGGACTACACAGATAACTTAAAACTCAGCAATAAAGGAAACAAACAACCCACTTAAAAATCAGCAAAAGATCTTAACAGACACCTCACCAAAGATGTACAAATGGTAAATGAGAATATGAAAAAATGTTCAACATAATATCTCATTAGGGAGTTGCAAATTAAAACAACAGTGAGGCACTGCTGCATATCTCTTAGAATTGTCAAAGTCCTAAACACTGACAAAATCAAGTGTTGACAAGGATGAGGAACAATAGGAACTCCCACTCATTGCTGATGAGAGTGCAAAATGGTGCTGTCACTTTGGAGGACAGCTTGGCAGTTTCTTACACAACTAAACATATTCTTACCATATGATTCAGCAGTCATGTTATTTGGTTTTTACCCAAAGGAGTTAAAAAGTTATATGCACACAAAACCCTACTCACAGATATTTATAGCAGTTTAATTCATAATTGCAAAAACTTGGAAGCAACCATGAATAATATCTTTCTATAGGTGAGTGCATAAATAAACTGTGGGATATCCAGATAATGAAATATTATTTAGTACTTAAAAGAAATGAGCAATCAAGCCATAAAAAGACATGGAAAAACCTTAAATGTATGTATATTGCCAGGTAAAAAAATTTGAAAAGTAAAAATACTGCATGATTCTAACTATGTAACATTCTGGAAAAGGCAAAATTATGGAGATAATAAAAAAGATGAGTGGTTGCCAGGGGTTGGGGAAGGAAGTGATAAATAGGTGGAGCACATGGGGATTAAAAAAAAAAAAAGTTTATTATTTTAGAGGAGAGGGGAAGGGAGAGAGGTTAGAGAGGGAGAGAAACATAAATGTATGGTTGCCTTTCACTGGCCTCCAGCTACAGACCTGGCTGGAGACCTGGTTTGCAACCTGGTTATGTGCCCTGGCTGGAAATCAAACCAGCAACCTTTGGGTTTGCAGGCCGGCAACTTATCCACAGTGCCACCAGCCAGGGCTGCACATGGGGAGTTTTAGTACAGTAAAATTATTCAGTATGATGCTGTAATGGAGGATACATACCAATATATATTTGTCTAATCACATGGAATGCACAACATAAAGAGTGAATCTTAATGTAAACTATAGACTTTAGTTTATAATAAAGTAGTAACATTAGCTCACCAACTGTAACCATTATACCACACTGCTGCAAGATGTTAATAAAAGGGAACCTGGGAGAGGGAAGAGAAGGTATATGAGAACTCTATACTTTCTGCTCATTGTTTTTTGTAAACTTAAACCTTTTTAAAAAATAGTCTACTGGACTTCTGGTCAAGATGGTTACATAGACAGACATGGCTTGCATAACCACATCAAAATTACAACTAAAATATAGACAATCATCACTCAGACCATCAGAAATCAAGTTGAATGAAAGTCTGACAACTATGGAATTAAAAAAGCTACATCCATTCAAACTGGTAGGAGGGGTGCAGATGTGGAATGAGCTGGATCCGTATCCACCTGTGGTGAATAAAAATTTGGGAGGGATATCTCAGGAGTGAGGCATTCCAGCCCCATACCAGGCCCCCCAGCCCAGGGTTCCAGTGCCAGGAAGATAAGTCACCATAATTTCTGGCTGCAAAAAATAGTAGGGATTGAGTTGGTGGAAGAAACTTCTGGAGCCCCAAGCAGATCCTCTTAAAGAGCCCACACATGGACTCATCTACTCAGACTCACTCCCTCTGAGTTCTGCACCAGGATAGCAGCTTGAAAGGCACCAGTGGCATACAGGGAGAGGCTGAAGTGTCTGGCTGAAGGGCCAACAGAGGCCATTGTCCCATTTCTAAACCCTCCATCCACAGAGCCTGCAAGCTGGTGCCATCTTGGCTTATGCTTCACAACCTTCTAAATCCTATCAGACAAGAAACAGCTGATCTCACTGAGCCCCAGGCACTGCAGTAGCTGCAGCCAGCCTAGATTCATGGCTTCGCTTACCCTGGGAATCTCAAGCCCAGCATGAGTAGCAACATCTCAGATTGCTTTATAGCTCATACAGGGTGCCCTGAGCAAAACACAGGTGGGGACTGACCTTGGCCTGCACCACCTAGGACATCCCAGCAGTATGTGGGATACCCCAGAGCCAACACACCCAGTGAACAGCTATAGACCACAGCAGGGCACCACCACCCTGCCCCTGCACAACTTATCTGCCACAGAGAGCAGAGGTTAGTGGTAAGGGTCACAGCCAATCCTTATAACTGACTGGCCTGGGTAAATCCCCTCCATTGATCTGTCAACAGCAACCAAGGCTCAACTACAGAAAAAAGAGTGTGCTCAGCCCACATGAGTAGTGCATCTTGAGTACTCAGGTTGAATGAGAGAGGAGGCTATGCCATTGGACCCTAGAGGACACCTACTACATTAGGCCACACTACCAAGACATGGAATCAAAGCAGCTCTATTACATAGAAACAAATGGAGGGAAGTTGCCAAAATGAGACAAAGAAACATGGCCCAAATGAAAGGATAGATCAAAACTCCAGAAAAAGAGTTAAATAAAATTGAGATATGCAATCTATCAGATGCAGAGTTTAAAACACTGGTTATAAAAATGTTCAAGGAAATTAGTGAGGGCCTCAACAGCATAAAAATGACCTAATAGGAAATGAAAGATACAATAACTGAAAAAAAAATACAATTTATAGGGAAACAATAGTATAGCGGATGAAACTGAGAATCAAATCAATGATATGGAACATAAGGAGGCAAAAAAACAACCAAGAAAAAGAAAAAAGAGTCCCAAAAAATAAATATGGTATACTCAGCCTCTGGGACAACTTCAAGAGGTCCAACATTTGCATTATAGGGGTGCTGGAAGGAGAAGAGAAAGAGCAAGAAATTGGAAATATATTTGAAAAAATAATAAAAGAAAACTTCCCTAAGTTGGTGAAGAAAATAGACATGCAAGTCCAGGAAGCACAGAGAGTCCCAAACAAGATGGATGCAAAGATGCCCACTCCAAGACATCATAATTAAAATGCCAAATGTTAAAGATAGAAAGGTAGCCTTAAAAGCAGCAAGAAAATAGAAGTTAGTTATCTGCAGGGGAGTTCCCATAAGACTGTTGATTTCTCCAGAGAAACTTTGTAAGTTAGAAGGGACTAGCAAGAAATATTTAAAGTCATGAGAGCAGGTCCTATAGCCAAGACTGCTTTACCCAGCAAAGCTATCATTTAGAATGGAAGGGAAGATAAAGAGCCTCCCAGACAAGAAAATACTAGAGGAGCTCATCATCACCAAATTATTATTATATGAAATGTTAAAGGGATTTAAGAGAAAGAAGAAGATCAAAACTATGAACAATACAATGGCAAAAAAAAAATACAAATCTATAAACAATTGAATCTAAGAAAAAACTAAGCAAACAAGATGAACAAAAACAGAATTATGGATTTGATGGCTGCCAGGTGGGATGGCAGTGTGGGGGAATGAGTGAAGAGGTGAGGGGTTAGGAAGCACAAATAAGTAATTACAGAATAACCATGAGATGTAACATACAGTGTAGGGAATGGAGTAGCCAGAGAACTCCATTCATGTGACCCATGGATATGAACAATGGTGTGGAGATGGCCTGAGGGAGTGGGGCATACTGAGTGGAGGGGGACAAAGGGAGAAAAATCAGTACAACTGTAATAGCATAATCAATAAATATAATAACAAATAAAATAAAAAGTTTACTAATTAAAAGAAAATAAAAAAATGAATCTGAAAAGAGTTTGTGAAGAAGGAGTTTTTCTGAGCTTCCACAAGGGCAGAGCTCTGATGTGGTGTTTTAACCACCAGCAGTCCAGCCAGTGGACTTAAGTTACTGGTCAATTAAACAGGGTTTCACTGTTCACCATCTTAGGGCTACTAAGGATATCACAGGCTTCCATCTCAGGAAGGTAGGGGAAGAAGAAAGGGACTTTCAATTGAGTTTAAAGGCAAGAAAGAGAAAAGTCAAGAGGCTTTTGTAGCTTGTAGCATTTGAAAAGCTCTTTGAATAAATAATCTCAAGTTCTAGAGTTGTAGCATCCTTGAAATAGGATGATCATGAGCCTTGATAAAGTGGTTTGTGCTGCATTCCCAATATTTATCCCTACCCAACGTGTGTGTGTGTGTGTGTGTGTGTGTGTGTGTGTATGAGAGAGGGCACCACCTGAGAGAGCCACAGAAATGTAAAGGTTGGGGGAAGATTTTCATTGTCTCAATTCCTTGTAGTGGCAGAGTATCCTCATTTGGCTCCCCCACTGCCCCCATTTGGCTTTTCTTTTGTATTTATTTCATACAACTACCAAATTTCTTAATCAATATGTCTTATATTTACTTTTCTTGAGGGCATTCCTGCTTCTTCCTTTTTCCATCCTGTCACATTTTTAACAAAGAAAATTCTGTCAATGTATTCAAACTCTTTCTTTTGTTGCCCTGGTGCTGTTACATTGTTAATTATTTTGCTCCTCCTTCTTAAAAAAGATTTTATTATTTATTTAGAGAAAGAGGGGAAAGGAGAGACTTAGAGAGGAGAGAAACATGAATGTGTGGTTCCCTCTTATGTGCCCACAATGGGGGACCTGGCCCACAACCTCAGGCAGGCCCTGACTGGGAATCGAACCAGCAACCTCTGGTTTGCAGGCTGGTACTGAGTCCCCTGAGCCACATCAGTCAGGGCACGCCCCTTCCACTTAACATACATCTATGTTCCTCTGGATGGATGGCATTCACTTCATTCTCTGCTCTTGGCCTATCACTGTTTTGGAGACAGCAGTGGGTATTTAGTTAGTCTCAGTCTGAGATGACCCAAATTTCTTAAGGGGAGTTGAAACAAAAGAGTAATTAATTTTCACAACTTTGTACTTGACACTTTGGGATGGCAAGTGTTCCTTTCTGGAGAACTGAAAGCATGTGAGCATTGTCTTACAGAGAACCAGGAGGCTAAGGAAATCCTGGTTCTTGTCCAGCCAAATGTATGACCTTGAGAAAATTATGCAACCTATCCAAGACTCAAGGGCTTTATATGCAAACTAAAGATGTTTTTCTGCTGACAGGCAGGGCATTAGACCTTTGTTTTCTGGAGCTCTTTTCAGACATAAGGTATTAGAACATAAGAAACTGAACACCTGGATTGATAAATCTTAAACTTCTCCAAATCATGTTGGGTTATATTATGCTTAACTATCCCACTGCATAGAGCATACTATTAGTAATCTTAACAGCTACCCTTTACTGAACAAGTTATGAGCCATTTCCCTGCCTGGGGACTCAAACTTGTTCAGCAATGGTTATTACAGGGACAGAAGGGAGGGAGTGGGTCATAGTGTGGTGCCAATAGCCCACCTGGGGTCTCCAGCTTTTGAGAGCAGGAGGTTCTCCAGGGTTACCAGGTTCTTCCCAGGAGCTGAAGGAGAATGGCTGGGGATCTTTATCTTTCCTCTTTGCCATCCCCCTTGGTCCTATACAACATATACATAGCTTCAGAACAGAGGCAGCTGCCCTGTGGAATGTTATCATGGGGGGACCATAAATATTCACACGTTTCCTCTAATACACCTGCGGAGCTGACCTGCTGGGCTGTGTTGGGCTGTCCAGCTTATGGATGGAGAGAAGCATCAGAAAATTATCCACATAAGAATGAGAAATGCCAGTAAGAATGACAGGCCTTGGTAAGAGGGTTGTCTATATAGGATTCCAGGGTGTTTTCCTCTGCATGGAAGGAGTGTAATTTGCCCTTGCAGGCCTCACCCTCCCTGCCTGCAGCAAATTGAACAGTTGTTCTTTAGTATATTTTGCATGCAGATCTCTTTCACTGCCTTTGGCCCTGAGATGGGCCTAGAGGTGCATGTGAGAACAGCAGGAGAAGCTTTTCTCTGCAACCAGAATCAAGCAGCTGTTCCTTCACCTCTCAGTTTTCAAAGGATCTTGCTGATAGGGAGGGTTATACATAGTGATGGACAAAGAGTTAATAAATAGCAACAAAGAGTCAATATTTGAAATGTAGGCTCAGCAGTTCTTCCCTAATAAAAACAATACACATCTCTAGTGGCTAAGAGTTTGAAAAACCTTTTCCCATTCATTGTTTCACTTTTATCCCCATGCTAGCCTACTAAGCCAGGCACAGTAAACTAGAATGATCCCCACTTAGCAGAGAGGAAACCCAGGTGCAGTGAGAGGCCCACTCCCAGGGCCTAGGAGGGCAAGGCCAAGGCATGAAACCAATTCATTTGACTCAATTTGTCTTCATTCCACTGGTTCCTTGTCATCTAGTTTGTTCACACTCAGCAGCATACCCTCATCTTCCTCTATCTGCCCCCTCTTATCCTAGAATTGAACATTATTTAAATTGGAGTTTTTCAGGTTTAGGTACAACAGAAAACACATCACTGCTAAAAAGTCCAAGAGCCTTTCTGCACTTTGTATTTTGCATTTTGTATCTTATTGAGAGGAGCATGGTCTTTTATTACTTATGGGACAAAGACACCATAGATTCCAGGAGATCTGAATTACTTATACAGGATAAAATCCAGGAACTGAACCACATGATAAATTCCTCACCCTCTCCCTCTGTTAAACCTACGATCAAATTATCATGGGAAATTAACTGGAGGTGAGGGATTAGTAAACTGAATACATTAAACAATATCTTGACATTTCTTTCTAATTATATAAAATAAAATCGTTGATAATTGTAAAAGCATATTAGGAACTCCAGGCACGTTCAAGCTTAAGTGTTCTGCTCATGCCTGCTTAGTATTTCTATCAGTGATGTGAAGGGTAATGCAAAAGTTTCACAGATCATTCAGGTGACAAAAGCCGGGAGGGGTAGCTAATAACTGCGTGTAGTTAAAGGGAGGTGAAGCAGCCTGTCAGGAAAGGTGGCTTCACATTTTGGGCAGCTTCTGTGTTCATGGGGACAACTTATCCAATATCCACAGCTCTCAGGCCCTGGACCTGCCCATTTCCAAAGAGTTTCATCTTTTTCCACATCAACCTGGATCTTGCTAATCCTCAGGACTGCTCTGCTTCACAGGCTGTTGGCGACATGTTCTCAAGGCACTGTCTTCCATTATGTCTAGCTCTTGCTTCCCGCCTCTCCCACCAAACCTATTCTGAACTCAGTCTCTCTCACTTTGCTTTTCTTCTGAATTAGTGAATGCAACCATTTCTCACTTAGTCTCCAAGTCAGAACTCCCCAGACTTGAATATTAAAAAGGATCTGAATTTGGTACTCTTAAATGTGCCATTATGACATAAGATTTGTTTGTAGCTGAAGGCAATTAAGATGAGCAAATCCAGAAAGAGTTCTTTACCTTCCTCCTATTAAGCTGAAAGCGGGTCATAATTTCCCTTTGTAAAGACAGTTCTCTCATCTGCCTCATAGAAGAGGAGAACCACCCTTATTATTAGGGACAGAAAGGTGGCACTGGGATAAGTCTGTACAAATAAACCTTACCAAAATCACCCTTACCTCTCATTAGTTTCTCTGCTATATTGGTCTTCCCACAATTTACTGCCTCCAGAAGCCCACCCCCTTTTCCTTTGTCTTGTCAATTCTCCACATATTTATCACTCTTTGTTTAAATGGTATATAAGGCTTCCCATGCATATTTTAAACCTTAAAATATTAACATAAATAAAATTCCTAAGTCTTTCCCCTATTAATCTGTCTACTGTCAATTTAATTGATAGACCACAGTCACTGAACTAGAGTAGAGGAAAGTCTTTTTTCCTCCCCTACAATATGAAATTTGAGTTGATCAGGTCCTTTGCTCATCACACTCACTGTTTACCCAAATCTTTAGATAAATCTATTCCCTTTCAATTGTCTCCATTCTCATGACTATATTATGTCAATCCCTTAAATGTAATTGATGTACCTGCCAAGCCTGCTGGAGGATCTCACCAAAACCTACTAGGAGCATCTGCTTATACTTTTAGAATCCTTCTTGACCTGCTTCCTGCTTTTCTAAGTCCCCTGACCTCTCAACCTTGATTGTGGCACTACACCTTCTACCCCACTCCTTGGGGTGATCTTGGCATCCCGTGCGCCCCCCGACCCCCCAAGGGAAAGAGGATAAACATCCACTGGCCCTGCCTAAGTTTAGGTCCTCATTACATCTTGCCTAGATTAGAGCAAATATTCTCTGATCTCACTGCCTTCCTCTGATTTTGATTGTATCACTCTTCTGCCTGAAGCACCAGGAGGTACTCTAGGTGGAGAAGCCAAATGGGTATTGGACATAATCAGAAAGGAAGAAAAATCATGGACCCAGGAGTCTGGCAATAGTGAGAAGGGGCCAGGGAATCAACAGGTCACTAGAATCTAGCATTGTGGGTAGACCCATCTAGCTTCAAGGGGCAGAAATGGGATGAACTGTGAGGCATGATAATATTTAGAAATAGCAGTATGTTTTTTTTTTTTTTTTCAGGTTTCTTTTACTGTGGGAACTGATTTGGAGATGAATTGATGAATGAGTAGATGGTGTGGGTCTCTGATGAAGGGGCACCTTGTAGCCTATCTTCCCTGGAGCTCAGGTTTCCTTGGAGGGCCTATGATAGGAAGGGATTTGAGGTATGCAGGGGTTGGCAAAAGTAGGTTAAATTACCAGCCACCACTACCTAAAAGATAAATCATGTAGGGACATGAAATAATAATAATAAGATAAATAATATAAATAAATAACACTATAGTTAATACATAACTAACAATACAAGAATAAACTGTTTTGTGTATTCACAACTGTAAACCTTTTGTCCACCCCTGTATTATGCTGGACAGGGCTTCCATTGGCCTCCCAACATTTCCCACGGCCACCTTAAGGAGACATAGAGTCAGGGAGAAGGGGTAGGGGTGAAGGATAGAGAGGAGGAAGTAGGGAGGGAGAATTCTAGACCTTACAAACCTTGTGGGACAAGAGGAGCTGAAGGACTGCTCAGCAGGAGCTCTGTGGACCCGAGAGGCTGACAGCTATCTCAGTAGATGTAAGCATACACAGATGACAGTGAAATTTCAAGACATCTCTCTGGATGACCCTGGAGTCCCTCTGGAATCTAGACAGAACCCAGGGAAAGGGCAAGGGAAACCCAAATGGACTGAAATTGAGTTTCTGCCACACAACAGAATGGGGGGCTCCTACAGGAAATTGAACTGAGATCTCTAAAAAATACTGAAAAACACTATACTTCTTTTATTATGAACAGAGCTTTATAACCACCTCAGAAATAATTGCTTCACTGGTAAGAAGATCCCTGAGAGGCAGGGAGGACGTACTTTTCTTCATATGTCCAGCATGCATTGGCAAAGGTAGGTGATTGCTGTCTTTGACCACATGCCAAGAACCGCCCTACATTCCTAGATGTGTATGTGCTCCAGGTTGGTCTGACACCTGAAGTGTTATTGCCAGTTCTGGAAACCTGGTTTCTAGAGGCTGAGAACATGAACTGTATTAAAAAAAGGATGGTTAGGATCTTAAGAGGTTATGGACATTTCTAAGTCCAACCCACGCCTGTCCCTTGAGCTCCAAAAATTTATCTCTACTGCCTCTTGGATGACTGTTTTTGAATGTCCTGCCATTCCCTTGAACTCAAGATGTACAAATACAAACTCAAAACTACATGTCAAGTCTGTCCCTTTTCCTGCATTCCCATCCCAGTAAATGGTTCTACCCTCTGCGTGGTTGATCAGAACATCATTCTTGATGCCTTCCTTTCCCATAGAATCTTTAATTTCCCAGTACTAATAATGGCAGTAATCATGGGTAACTATGTGTCAGGCACTGTTTTCAGGGCTTCACCCATATTACTTCATTTACTTCCAATGACAATGAAGAAAGTAAGGTCAAGAGGTTAAGTGATTCAAAGACGCACCCATCGAGAGTGGGTGAAAGCAGATTCAAATCCAGAGTGCAACTCTGTGTCTTGCGTTCTTGTCTTCTTCACTCAACTGACAGTTGAGTCATATCAGAGAAAATTTTCCTTATTTTTTCCCCCATAGAGCAAGCTCATGTAACAGGAATTTTCTTGTTTATTATTGTACCCTCAGAACCTAGTGAAGTACCTGGCCCCAAATAGATGCTTAAGAAATATATGATGATTAAATAAATGTTTGAAACAATACCATACAATGAAAACCAAGAAATCTCTGTGTAATTGAATTGTACAACTGGACAGAAACTCAGTTTATCTAGCCCTAGGGTCATTGGCCTGGAGAAAAGAAGATTTCGAAAAAGTAGAAAAAGCATCTTCAAATATTTTCAGAACTGCCTTGTGGTGGGAGAGAGATGCATTCCCTGTACCCTGAGCAGTGAGCCCCAGCAGTGGTCTGGGAACAGAGGCAGGAGAGAATATGTGTAGCTTGAAAGAGGTTCCACAGCAAACAGCAAAAAAGTAAAACTCAGCCAGAGAGGGGAAAAAGGAGTATTTTATTTGAAGGTTCAGATGGTGGTTGTTTTCTTTTACTCATACAAGTAATTCATGTTTACTAAAGGAAATTTGGAAAATAGAGAATAGATAGAAAAGTAATTCTATCCACAAGCGCAATCATTTTAATAAATCCTTTTATTTCTTCTATTTTTATTTCCATTTTTTAATAAAGATTTTATTCATTATTTTTAGAGGGAAGGGAAGGGAGGAAGGAAGAGAGGGAGAGAAGCATCAACGTATGGTTGCTTTTCACCTGCCTCCAGCTAAGGACCTGGCTGGAGACCTGGCTTGCAACCTGGTTATGTGCCCTGGCTGGGGAATTGAACCAGTGACCTTTGGGTTTGCAGGCTGGCACCAATCTGCTGAGTCACACCAGTTGGGGCTTCTGTTTTTATTTCTACATGACTGAGATCATCAATTTCATATTCTGGTTGTTTTCATTTATTATTATTCCAAAGTCTTGATAACTTTAATGACTATACCATCTCCAACAAATGGATTTGCTTCCATTTATATAACCATTCAGCTAGTGTTGGACATTTAAGTTGTTCCTATTATTTCACAAATATTAATAATGCTCCTGTAAATTCAGTGTGCCTTAAAGTTTTTTCTTCACTCAGAATTTCAGAAAGATTGATGCCCACACATGTTGCTTTTCCCACCTATTATAAAGTAATATATGATCGTCGTGAACATTGAAGACAAAAAGTGGAGTGACTAGTCCCAGAACCTGTAGGACTCCTTCCTGCCTCAAGGTCTTTGCATGAGTGTGTCCTCTGCTGGGCATGCTCTTCTCCCTGATTTTCCCATGGCTGGAGACTTCTAGCCTTTCAGAATTAGCTGTCACCACTTCACAGGGGTCTTCTTTGGTGGTCAATCCAGAGAAAATACCAACTCTATCAGATTATCCTATTTAAAATTTCTTGTAATGATCAGCATATGAATTTTTCTTGTTTACTTGTTATTTTCTGTCTCTCCCCAAAGCAGCAGGGATCTGGTCTATATTGTTCCATATTCTTAGCTCTGGCATTGTGCCTGGCACACAGGAACACATAGTTGATGCTCCAAATATTTGTAGGATGAATGAGCTTCAGTTCCAGATTCACAGGCTGTTCATTAGAGGGTCTTTCTTCTCCCTTTCTTCTCGGTGGGCTTCATCGCACTTGCTAGTGTCACAGAATTTAAGTTTCCCCTCTACATTCCCACCTTCTACAAGTTTGCTTTGGCCATACAGGAGCTGGCTCACTGAGACTTTAGGAGGAAGAATACTGTATTTAAAGAATTTCACCCAATGAAAAAGAAATGTAGAATATGAGGAATCATTCATGTATTAGATTGCTGTGAGCACAATGACATTCCCAGCATATGATTCAAGATCATTTAAAAGTTAATTTGCAATTTTAATTTGTTTGACCAGCTTCTTCTGACAGGGGTTGGAGTGAGTGAGGTCACTAATAAACAAGCTTCCTGGGTCTTGGACAGGCTGGCTCCTCTTTGATGGACTGCTTCGGTCACACACATTTCCAAGCCTTCTGGTTAAGCCACTAAATATAAGTTCTGAGCTCTTCTATAACATCTGTGCTGTTCCTGGCCTGTTCAAAGATAAATACTAAATGAGGTAAGAACTCTTAATAACTGTTTAAGCAGTATAATAGTGAAACATTTACTAAAAATGTCAAATATTGACTAAAGCAAAGGTAAATATTATTTAAATTAGGGCAGTCATAGGATCTGATTAAAACAGATGGTGATTAGAGAAAGATTGAAAAGTACACAAGAAGAAATTTAATATACTTCTAATCAGATAATTGACACCCATTAATTTTTAAAAATATCTTTCTAGAGGACTGAGATTCATTCCCGGTTTCCTTTATCAGAAGGAGGATGTTGGAAAGGTTCAAGTGCAAAAATGGATTTCCTTTCAAGATCCTCTAGTTGACAGAATTAGATATAGTACATATATTTGGTACTTACATATTTATAAAATTGTATGACTTTTGCTATACACATTTCTGGGGTCCCTTAATAAATACCTTGTTTTTTTCCTGGTTTCTCTTTCTTTACCTTTTTTTTAAAGGGATTTGGCCAAAGGAATGACCAACCCCTAATTATTTATTTATTTATTTATTTAAAAGATTTTATTTCATTATTTTTTTTAGAAAGAGGGGAAGGGAGAGAGGCAGAGTGGGAGAAAGACATCAATATATGGTTGCTTTTCACCTGCCTCCAGCCACAGACCTGACTGGAGACCTGGTTTGCAACCTTGTTATGTGCCCTGGCTGGGGAATTGAACCTGCAACCTTTGGGTTCGCAGGCCGGCGCCTTATCCACTGTGCCACCAGCCAGGGCAATACCTTGTTTTCTTATTCAAAATATTTGGAAGGGTTTATAGTACTGGGACTATTTAAAGAAATTGATCAACTGAACTAAAAGTTGACAGTAAGTTGGAAAATCAAAATGATTGCTGCTGTCATCAAAGATTAAGCTTGGCAGAAATCTCAACATTTACTTTGTCTTGAGACTTCACAAATTACACCAAGTGTATTATAAACACTAGCACAATTTTTTTTTTTTTTAATTTTAAGGGTTGGGAATTTTTAAATTTATTTTTATTTATTAACTTTAGAGAGAGGAAAAGGGAGAAAGAGAGGCAGAGAAACATCAATGTGTGAGAGATACATCGGTTACTTGCCTCTCACATGCCCCAAACTGGGGAACTAGCCTGCAACTCAGGCATGTGCCCTGACTGGGACTCGAACCAGCAGCCTTTCAGCTTGCAGGATGGCACTCAATCCACTGAGTCACACCAACCACAGCCACTTTTTTTAATTTAAAAATTTTTAAATGATATTTTATTGATTATGCTATTACAGTTGTCCTGATTTTTCCCACTTTTCTTCCTCCACCTAGCACCCCTACTCCCTCAGACAGCCCCCACACCATTGTTCATGTCCATGGGTCATGCATATAAATTCTTTGGCTACTCCATTTCCTATACTTTACATGCCCAAGGCTAGTCTGTAATTACTTATTTGTGCTTCTTAATTCCATCATGTTTAATGAACGAAGGATTTCTATATGCACTCTGTTGATTTCTGACATGTGGAATCATGCCGTATTTTAAGATTTTCATTTTATAAGTCATTTCCATAGAAATTCTACTCTACCAAACCCATGCAATAAAGTCATACTACCTACTTGTTATTCTCCAGACACCCATGCATGCACTCTTGCCCTTCATCCCTTTACTCATGCTGGGTCTTCTTCCCAGAATCCTCTCCTTTCTGACATTATCCATCTTCGAAGATGGTTGGTCGAGCCTGAGAGCATATGAAACTCTCCCCTCCCATGGTGCTTTATACTTTTGGTTTAGGGCTCAAAGGTAAAAAACACTGTTGGTCTCTTTCTATGGTTTATTGGTACCCATGACCTTTGCTGCCTGGACATTCATTTCATATTTCAGCTGCTGTAGATGATAAAATCTCACAACCTTGAGGTGACCTTCCTGGGATTCCAGAAGTGATTTTGTGTGTACTTTAATAAAATGAGAGTATTAGCATCTTAATTTTTTGATAAAGATTAGCCAATATTACTTTTTAGGACATAGAGTATAAAAGTTAAGAGGGTGGCGGTTGGAGCTAGAAAGCCCAGGTCCAGATCCCTGGTTTGCATCCTACTAGATGTGCAACCTCAGGGAAAATTTCTGGAGCTTCCTGTGCCTCAGTACCTCCATCTATGCAATGGAGATATTAATAGCCCCAACCTCATAAAATTGTCATGACATTTAAGATTTTATTTATTTATTTTTTAGAGAGAGGGAAGGGAGGGAGAAAGAGAGAGAGAAATATCAGTGTATGGTTGCCTCCAGCATGGCCCCAGATGGGGACGCAGCCCACAACCCAGGCATGTGCCATGATTGGGAATCAAACTAGTGACTCTTTGGTTCACAGGCTGGTGCTCAATCCACTAAACCACACCAGTCAGGGAAGTGTCATGACATTTAAAAGACTGAGTATATATGCTCTTAGCACATATTTGATACATAAATAGAGCTCAATTATGACAACTACTGGTATTGTCACCTCTATGTATTTCTCCCTTTGCTTTGTACTGGGTTTGCAATGCTGGAAACAGAGCCCATTTTTCTAGAGCTTATGGTCTAAAGGAGAGACCACCACTCCTTTGTCATATGGTAGAAAATGAATGCTCTAATTCCTCTATTACTGGTCCTTAGCTGGATTGTTTTGTGTTGTCATGGGTGAGGGCCTACTGCTGGGAGGGCCCAGCAAAGGGCTCTAGCCAGGATACTGTCCAGGATGCAGGAAGCCTATGGGAGCTGAGTCTTCATTGACTGCCAACTGCCCAACCTCCCTTTGCTTGCAGCAGGGCCTCTGCCAGCTAGTCTTCACCCTGGTGACAGAGAGAAGTCACTTGGACAACATCTAGCCTTTCACCCATTGTTGCCCAGTGGGATTGGTACAGCAAAGAATTCTGAGTCCCGCTGGGTATCCTAGAATTTAACTCAATTCTGACACTATCTTTCTGGAGATAGCATCAGACACCATAGGTTAAGGGCTCAGTCTTGTAAGGCTGCTGTCCCCCATTTCAGATGGCAGTTACAAGCCCAGGTTGTCACCTGTGCCTTTAACCAATTGGCTATGAATCAGAGGTTCCCATGGCCCTCTCCTTGGGTACAACTACTTTGCTGAAGTGGCTCAGAGAACTCAGAGGGACATTTAACTCACCATATTACTGGTTTATGATATGTATTTCTTATTATACGTTACAGTATCACAATGTCCGTCCATGTCTAAGGCTTGATTTGGGGTTCAAGTGATTAATTACTCTTATTGGAACTGCTCCTATAGTCTACTGGGCACTCAGCAGCTCCCCCAAAGCAGGGAGGGAGCCTTCCAACTTAGAGCAGGTCTGGAGGGGAGCTTTGTTCAGGTATAGCTGCTTATCTGGGAAAGTGGTTATTGATAACTTTGCTAGGAAGGGCAGAGGATAGAGGTATAGGCTTGTATAGAGATCACTATAGAGAGGGACTGAGCAAGACAGCTGAAGGTCCAGGCAAAGAAGGTGCTACGAATTGAATGTGTCTCCTAAATTAATATGTTGAAACCCTAATCCCATTGTGTTGGTATTTGGAGGTGGGGCCTTTGGAGGTAATCAGGTCATGAAGCTAGAACCCTGATGATGTGATTGCTGTCCTTATAAGAAAAGACTTGTGAGAGCTGTTCTCTTTGTCTCCTATGTGAGGTTGTCTGCAAGCCAGGAAGCAGATTCTCACCAAACACTG
Source organism: Noctilio leporinus (assembly GCA_004026585.1). Lineage (NCBI taxonomy): Eukaryota > Metazoa > Chordata > Mammalia > Chiroptera > Noctilionidae > Noctilio > Noctilio leporinus. The sequence goes on along the minus strand of PVIW01006003.1, from coordinate 67,172 downwards.
AATCTGCTCTCTTCTGGATCTTGGACTTCCAGTCTCCGGAACTGTAAGAAATAAATGTTCATTGTTTAAACTACCCAGTCCCTGGTATTTTGCTATAACAACCTGGATAGACTAAGAACAAAAGGCTTCCCAGAGGAAGTCTTGAGCCAAGCCTTAAAGAATAAGGAGACATTGAAAGGCACATGGTGGGGAGGAACAGAGGCCCAATCTTAGGGAACCTGCACGCATTTCAGTCTGGGTAATGAGTAGAGACAAGAATGACTGGAAATGAAGCTAGGAAGAGACCACCTGGTGGGTCTGACTAAGAACTTTATGCTTTGTCTTATATTTATTGGAACTTATCAAAAAAACTCTGAAGTGTTAAAAAGAAACATTTGTATATTTGACAAATCACAGAAGCTTCTGAATATTGGATGGATTGGGTAGAGAAGGGAGTGGAGTGGGCAGGACAGAGCCAAAACTGGAGGTGTCTTTAACATTCATATGTGAAATATTCAGAATCTGGGCTTAATATGTTGATCATCCTGGGAGTGGAGAGGAAAGGACCTGTTCAAGAGAAATAAAGCACTTAAGGTATAGTCCTGGCAAAAGTTAATGAATGATTAAATACAGAAGAAAAAAGAAAGACAAAAATGACTCCCAGATTTCCAGTCTGGATGGCAGGGAATGTGATGATGTCTATCGTCAATACAAGATATATGAAGAAAGACACAAATTTAGAGAATAGGGAGGGAGATACGAAATAGCAAAGAATGAATTCTCTATTGAAGTTCTCATAGTGCCTGTTGGGGGTTCAACAGTGTCTCTTTGAAAGTCTTATATTGAAGTTCAAACCCCCAGTACCTCACAGTATGGTCTTATTTGGAAATAAAGTCTGTGCAGGTGTAAGCAAGTTAAAAGAAGATCATCAGGGTGGACCCTAATCCAATATGAGCATGCCCTTATAAAAAGAGAACAATTGGACACAGAGCTAGACATGCACACAAGGAGGACACCATGTGGAGATGAAGGCAGAAACTAGGGTATTGTATCCACAGGCTAAGGAACTCCCAGAAACTAGGAGAGAGCTGTAACAGATTTTTCCCAAATACTTTCCAAGGGAGCCTGGTCCTGTCAATACCCTGATTTTGGACTTCTAGCTTCCACTACTGTGAGACAACACATTTCATTTTTTTAAGTCACCTAGTTTTTGGTAGTTATGGCAGCCTTACCAAACTAATACAGTGCCAATGTGTATCCAACTGGAGATGTGTGGGATTCAATAGATGTACAGATCTGGTTTTCAAGATGTAGCACTGGATCAGTGATGGAGTCATACATCCATGGACAGTGTAGTGGACATGTGATGTTTCTATCTGACCATCATCCTTTTTTTTTTGCAGAGATACTTCTCTACCACTCCACATGGTCTCAGTGGGACTGATCATCACAATGCCATGTCAAGCTGGAAGACAGAGTCTGTGTCAGGAAAGGAATGCAGCGGACACTCAAAGGGAAACCAAAGCAAGCAGATACATGAGGTAGTCAGAGATGAAGTCTTGAGTCCTGGGTTTCAGCTCCTGGGGCCCAAGTTCTTACAAGCCTTCTAAGCATTCTATGAGGTCCTCAGCCCTATCTTTCCCATATATTACTTCACCTGCATCTAAGTGTTTGAGTTGTTACCTGTCTTCAAAAGAATATAAATGTTATTTGAAATCATGAGAGTAAATGAGACAGTATATGTAGAATGCAAAAAAAGGGTGTGGTAAAGACCTAACTCTGGGATCCCAAGGGAGGATGAAACTAAGACAAGTTGGTAAGAAGGGTAGGACCATACAGGGGATAAGGGAGAAGGATGCTTCCTGATTCAGGGAGAGAATATGGAAAAGAAAAAGGGTGTCTCATGTAACAGAATTTGAATCAAATAAAAGGTAAAAGCAGTCATGAGAGATCTATGTTCTAGAAATCTGTAATAGTTATCCATCACTGTGCAATGAATTGACCCAAAACTTAGCAGCTTAGAACAATGAACATTTATTATCCCACCCAGTTTCTTTTTTAAGGCAAGATAAAATTTTATTGTATTCATTATTTCCAAACCCATCTTTTTCAAACCAGCTTATTCTATCCATACAGTCATTCGTTCATCTATTTAATCATTCATTCATCCAATCATCCATCTATCCATCCTCTCTATTGACTACTCATTTATTTAGCAACTTATTCATTCAACAAACATCCATTAAATTTCTGCTCTATCCACCCAGTTTCTAAGGGCTTGGCTGGGTGATCTGGCTGAGAGACTTTGGTGGGTTTTCAGTCAAGTTTTCAGGGTTGAAGTCTATGAAGGTTTGGCTGCAGGTGAGGACTGACTTCCAAGATGAAGGTTCTTGGCTGGAGGCTTCAGAATGCCACTGTGTGGGCCTCTCTAAGGGACTGCTTAAGACATAGCTTTCTCCATAGCAAGTGATCCAAGACAAACTGTAGCTTTTCAACAACCTCATCTTGGAAGTGATAACCTATCATTTGTGCTATATTCTAGTCACTGGAAGTGAGTCAGTATGTACAGCCCTTTCCTCAAGGGGAAAAATTATAATTTACCTCTTTAGGAAAGAAGTATCAAGAATTGTAGATATGTCTTCAAAATTACTTCAAAAGCTTTGTGTGATTTCTGCCAGAGCTGTGTCAGAGAAGTGGATGGAGAGAAAACCCAATTTAGTGGACTACTGAATGAGGCGAAGACAATACTACTCTTTCTAGAAACTTGCCTATAAAGAAAGAGATTTATAACTTTATTATTACAGAAGAGAAAATGTCTAAACTTTCTAGAATATCTATTTGTTAGCACAGAGTCTGTATTTATATATTTATAGTCCTCCACACATTAAAGCCTGAATTCAATATGGATTAAATAGGTTTGGAATTGGAAGTGTACTTTCCCACAGAAATGCCTTCCACAGGAAATGGGCAACCCCACACAAACCATGTTGTATCTATGGTACAGTATGATGCCAATGCTATTGTAGAATCCACCACCATCTGGAACTCTCTGTTATGTAGGATCTGTCACCGGGTAGGAACTATTGTCCATTTCTACAAGGATCCCCAAAGGCACCACTGTGGGGAATGCCAAACATGAACAGAACAAATGCAGTGTAAGTATTCATCAAGTAGACCTCATTGTTATATAGAGTGTACCAACATCTTTCTATAAGAAAGTATTTTCTTGGCATTCCAGCTTGCCATTCTCTAGAGCACTTTTCTATCTTCTGGGCTCCTGCTGGGACCGTACCTTTGCCAGGAGAAAGAGAAAGGAAGGTGCAGTATGAGAAGAAGGAAAGGAGGAGGGAGGAGCAGGGCTAACATGAGTTGAAAACTTTATGTGCCTTTCACTTGGATTCTCACAACAGTCTGGAGAAGTAAGTCTTATTTTACCATTAAAAAAAGAAGAAAAGCCCTGGCTGGTAGCACAATGGATAAGGTGCCGGCCTTCGAACCCAAAGGTTGCAGGTTCGATTCCCCAGCCAGGGCACATAATAAGGTTGCAAACCAGGTCTCCAGTCAGGTCTGTGGCTGGAGGCAGGTGAAAAGCAACCATCCATTGATGCCTCTCTCCCTCTCTGCCTCTCTCCCTTCCCCTCTTTCTAAAAATAATGAAATAAAATCTTTAAAAAGAAGAAGAAGAAGAAGAAGAAGAAGAAGAAACTGAGGGCCCTGACTGGCATGGCTTTGTTGGTTGAGCATCATCCCATGAGACAAAAGTTCATCTGTTTGATTCCCAATCAGGGCAACTGCCTGGGTTGTGGATTCGGTGCCTGGTTGGGACATGTTCAAGAGGCAACTGATGTTCCTCTCTCACATCAAAGTTTCTTTTCCTCTCATTCTCCCTCCCTTCCCCCATTTCTACAAAAACACATTAATAGAGCCTTGGCTGGTGGCTCAGTGGATAGGCACCAGCCGGTGAACCCAAAGGTCACTAATTTGATTCCCAGTCAGGGCACATAACCAGGTTGCAAGCCAGGTCTCCGGCCAGATCCATAGCTGGAGGCAGTTGAAAGGCCACCATACATTGATGTTTCTCTCCCTTTCTTACTCCTTCTCTGCCCTTCTATCTAAAAATAATGAATAAAATCTTTGAAAAAATAACAACAATACATAAATAAATATGTCAATCTTTAAAAATGAGGATACTGAGACATGGCTGTAAAGTATTGGTCATTATAGAGCTACTTACCAGATTAATAATAATTAAATTATAAGCCCTGGCTGGTGGTACAGTGGATAAGGTGCCAACCTGTGAACCCAAAAGTCGCTGGTTCGATTTCCAGCCAGGGCACATAACCAGGTTGCAAGCCAGGTCTCCAGCCAGTTCTGTAGCTGGAGGCAGGTGAAAGGCAACCATACATTGAGGTTTCTCTCCCTCTCTTTCTCTCTCCCTTCCCCTCTCTCTAAAAATAATAAAGTCTTAAAAAAATTATAGTAAAGGTATTATAGTTAGTGGTCTGAGGGACCCTCCTCAAACTAGCTCATGAGATCTGATTGTGCACCTCATTTCCCTACTCTGCATTCAGTGACATCACATCAGTGGTAACTTGCAGTAGGCCATAGTGCAAGTATTTACACCACAGAAATCAACATGTTAGTCTTTTCCCCCATAGAGCCAGTTAATTATTTTCCAGCACACTACTGGTTACAGATCACAAAAGTGGGGTGCAATTCATTGAAGAAATGGTAGTGACCCAGTGGGAGAGAGAACCAATGGGGATGGTGCAGAAGTCCAACAGCCTGAATTAGGCAATGACAGCTAATGCTACCAATGCAACTGATAGGGGTGTAATTTCCTCTTTCACCTCTACTTTCTGCCCACTTTGGGCAAACTCAGGTCAAGTTGGTGTATGAGATATGTGACTTCCTTAGGGTGAGATTGAGGAAGTGGACTGTTTGAGGAACGGGCTGGGAATCTTTTCTTTGGAGGAGCTAAAGCAGTAGATTGGTTGGGGGTTGAGAATTGTGGTCTCCATTGGAAAGGACAAAGTGGGACTTTTGTCCTAGGAAGAAATTATGAATAGGAATGACCGCGTTCTTCCTTTCTGGGGTCTAGACCTACAAAGTTTTCATATGTAGTCCTTTTATGAAAAAGAGACAACCTAATCACTGATCTGCTAGGTTCTGAGAAGCCTGTGGTATTCTAGAGTGTAGAGAGGTAGTTGACTGTTGAGGGCCCTCCGCCTTCACCTGCCCCTCCAATTGCTCTAGTCTAATCTTAGGGTTCAGGGAAAACAGGAAGGGTTTCTGTTTTCCACCCAGCAGTTCTGAGGGAGGAGCAGCCTGGGTTGAACTAGGGGGAAGCTGTGGATTTCCATTACTAATAATCTTAAGGCCTTTTGCTTAAGAGTTAACCCTGCTTTTCAAAGACTTTACTGTACTGTCTATAGTGTAAACTATTCAAAAGGCTTTCCTTGTAAACAGGTTAACACCCCATCTTGACTCATGACCTCACTTGTTTTCCCTGGGGGTATGCTTATAGGCAGTTTATTGATTTTCATTTTATTTATTTATTTTAAAATATTTTATTAATTATGATTATGATTATTATTTTTAGGGAGAGGGCAGGGAGGAAGGAAGAAAGGGAGAGAAGCATCAATGTGTGGTTGCCTTTTAACTGCCTCTAGCTAAGGACCTGGCTGGGGACCTGGCTTGCAACCTGATTATGTGCCCTGACTGGGGAATCAAACCAGTGACCTTTGGGTGTTTGTTGCTTTTTAAATGTGGAAATGTGGAATGAGAATATGTTTTCAAGTGCTAAGATGAAAAAGAATTGGAAGTTATACCAAGAACTGATACACTGGATGCTTCTGGTGTTTTGGACTGGGGATCCGATGTTTTATATATTTATGTATTTCTGAACACTGTCAATTTCTTTTTTCCCTTTTATTTACTTCCTTAATTATTTAGTTATTTAAAATATTTTATTTATTATTTTTAAAGAGAGGGGAAGGGAGAGAGAGGAGGAGAAAGAGAGAGACATCAATGTATGGTTGCCTTTCACCTGCCTCCAGCTACAGACCTGGCTGGAGACCTGGCTTTGCAGCCTGTATTTAGTCATACAATAAATACTGCAATAAGTGCTTGTGAAAAGCTAAAATCTTTCTAATAATTTACATTTAACCACTGGTTCCCTTGCGCCCACCTCTTCCCTCATGATAATACTCATTCTGAATTCATCATTCTTTTGCTTTCCTATTAACAAAGTTCATTACAGCAAACAAATTCCTAAGCATTATATATGCTTATTGTAGTTATCTTAAATTTTGTGAACTTTTAATAAAATTTTATGTTTTACATAAAATTTTAATACATTTTCCAGTTAATATTTACTAAATTGTTAAGATTCAGCCAATTGTTTGGCTCACTCATTTTGCTTGCTGTCTAAATGTTTTACCAAGAGTATTTTATACATTTTTAATAACAAATAGTTTAAATTCTTTAAAAATGAATGCAATTATCAAAAAGGAATATTATATAAGCTAGAAGATTAAACTCTAGTATTTATATAAATCTTTCAGTGGTAACTAAGGGAGAGCAGATTCTGCCACCCCAAAATATGCCTTTTAGGGGATAATGATTATTTTAAATTGATTATTATTTTTTAAAAGATTTTATTTATCATTTTTAGAGAGAGGGGAAGGGAGAGAGGCAGAGAGGGAGAGAGACATCAATGTTTGGTTGCCTTTCACCTGCCTCCAGCTACGGACCTGACTGGAGATGTGGCTTGCAACCTGGTTATGTGCACTAGCTGGAAATCGAACCAGCGACCTTTGGGTTTGCAGGCCAGTGCCTTAGCCACTGTGCCACCAGCCAGGGCTAAACTGATTATTTTTAAGAAATGAAAGACTCAGCAAGAAACTTTGACCTTCCCCCTAATGTCTAAGAGAATTTAACTACAGGACCTGCTCCAGGAAGGGAGCTATCATGGTAGATAACTGTAGTTTAATATGGATGTTAAAATGAATGAGGTATACAGGGAGGAGCCTAGTAAAGCACCTTCAGTCAAAGTCCTGTCTGTGTCCCAGCAAACTTCTGCTTCCTAGGCAGGTATTTGTCCCTCTCTACGTGAATTGCCTTTCTCTCCTTCTGAAGCCCAAACCACTATTCCCCTTTCTCCTCAGCTCAACATGGCATATAAGCCTCAATGGCCTGGTTTGTCTTAGGGCCCTGTAGTCTTACAGACCCCCGTGTGTACATATGTAATTGAGTTTGGTTATTTTCTCCTGTGAATGTAGCTCTTGTTAACGTAACTCTTAGGCTAGTCAGAGATCTGAGGGGAGAAAGAGAAAAAGGACATTTCCCTTCCCTGTTGAGGTTACAGTGCTCCTCTCCTCTGAATGCACACTGTACAGTCTTTTCAGATCCTGGATTTTCCATGTCCAGTCTTAACACCTCACTGCTCTCCTTTTCCTCTCATTCTGCTTTCTAATCAAGAAGTCAAGCTTATTTGGAAGTATTATGTAAGATTTAACATGCCAGAAATAACTAGAAGGGCAGTATAAAAATGTTTTGATTTGCATAATTTGTTTAAAGTTTACATTTTACAGACGCCAAGAAACCTTTCAACTTTCCACTTGCGTATGCTCTGCAAAGTATTACGTATCTTAGAATAGCTAGGCACCCAGCATTTTCTCTCCCCTTAATGTACCCTAGGCTTTTATTGAAGAAGGAAAAACCATTTCCTCTAAACTCTTAGGTTTAGTACTTGTGATTTAAACTGGCAAAAGACAGTTTAACAAGAGACAAGACAAAATTTAATCATACATTATTAATGTATGTGTAGGAGAAGTTCACAGAAAAATGTGACTTAAAGGGAGGGCTAAAATTTGGGACTTAGGTATCATCTTAAAAGGAGAAGGGAATCAGGAGAAGGGCTCTTACAGCAAAATGAATGACTTTCTGGAAATATAAATGAGCCCTTAGGTGACTAGGTGGGAGATATGATAGCTTTGTGACAATGTCTGTTGAGGTGTGATGTGAAGACTTCTTACCTCTGGTTGCTCCCCTAGAGGGAAGTTATGACAATTGAATTCTTCAGGAGTTCTTTGGGGAGGCTATGCATTTTAGGCAGATAATACATTTCAAGAATTCACATGTCTTCTGCTCAAGTAATTTTATGCCACAGTGGTGTGTTCTATGGACCCTTTTCCAAAGAATATGAATTATTTGTTCATAAATTATCACAGAAATTTCTCAATCATCTCAACTCTGTGCTATTTTTATTATTTATTGTAATTTTTCTTTTTTAAAAAGATTTTATTATCTTTAGAGAGAGACATCAATGTATGGTTGCCTTTCACCTACTTCCAGCTACGGACCTGGCTGGAGACCTGGCTTGCAACCTGGTTATGTGCCCTGACTGGGGAATCAAACCAGTGACCTTTGGGTTCGCAGGCTGGCGCCTTATCCACTGTGCTACCGGCCAGGGCTCTTTGCTATTTTTAAAATGTGCATTTGGTATATGAGAATACTCTTCTTCATTTGTAATTCAAAATAGCCTTTGACGGAGTTTTTCGTAGATCAGCTCTGAGGAGATTATTTCTGATAACTAGAGACAATGGGGAGAACTGTCTGGAAGGATTTTCTAGGGCATCTTTCCTCAAAAACCTAGTTCTGTTAGGTTGGCTAACCTTCACCCGGGGAAAACCACTCCCCAACCCCTCCAAGCCACCTTCTTTCCCAAGGAGAGACATCCTTGTGACTCAGAGACTTCATAAATACTCAAAGGTGAGAGTTGGCTCTCTTCCCTAGAAAGGGGCACCAGGGGATGGCAAGAGATAAGCAGTTTCTAGAAAATGAAAGGGGAACAGTGAGACAATAAAAGACTTCAGATAAGAAGTAAACCGAAAGCATTTTCTACCAGCACTGTGAGAAGTAGAAGAAATAAAAGTAAGCTTGTTTTAGGGCAAGGACTAAAAACAATGGAGCAGAGATTTTGGTCCAGGAATGCTTAGAATCAGGTCTACTGCAGGTGGCCAGAGTAGACACCTGTCACTGAGGGTTGGTGGGGTTGGTGTCAGAGACACCAGGGAAGCTACCTGCCCCCTGAATGCTTAGTTGTTCTTTTCAACCTGCATAAAGGCCTGCGTCTGAGGGTCCACCTGGGGTGGACACCCTACCTGATGCAGGAGGAAGAGGGAGGAAATCTTTGCCAGGATGGTTGTGTGCCCTCAGAGGAGGCATCCTTTTCTAATCCCCTTGAAGCTCTTCAATTTTCAAAAAGATAATCCATAAAGAAAGGACCATGCCACCCTGCAAGGTGCAGATCGGAAAGTGGCACCTTTGCAGACACCCTAGTGTGGCAGGTGCATTGGAGATGGGCTGTGGCTTGGTGGGCAAGGGTATTCCTCCAAGGGGCATCTTTCCGCAGAGCTTTCAGCTTTACCCCTGTGGTTCAGGAAAGTGGTTCAGCTGGAAGCTGCCAGTCTTTTCCACTTCACTGGGAACCAGTTTTAGAATCTGTCCTGTGCATTGGGAGAGGACTGGAAAAAAACAAGAAAGGTCACTGAAGGGCAGCAATTTTGCCCAGGGCAGCCTGCGCCTGGAGCAGGGAAGGGAGGAAAAACTGCAGGGAGTGGAAACCCCAAGGGCTACAATGCTCCCAGTGGGGCTTGCCAGGACTGAGCTCATGAGGATGCTCATGAGTTGGCATCCATCTGCAAAGATGAGAAGAAACAACCAACGAAGAGGTCTGGCTGAGGCTGACCATTGAGCATGAACCAGACCAAGGCCTGGGAAGGGACCAGCTGTGGGCAGGTGGGGCCAGCACCTCTCAAGCCAGCCTGTCTGTACTTCTTGTTCTGTGTTTACTTCTCTTTTATTATCTCTAACATTCAGTAAAGTTTTCCCAACGTCCCACCCAGTTTCAGCTTACCACAGCAATAAAGAGGGGAGTGTTGGGTCATGGCGGAAGCAAGGGAACAGAGGACTTATTGAGGCTCATTGGTCCTACTGGCTCTTCCTGCCCACAGATGCTCCTCTGGCCCTATTTTTATTAAGGGAGATATTACTGCATTTCCCTCCACACCCTGGGGAATGCCTCCTTCGGAGCTCCAGGGTGCTGCCCTATGCAGTACCAACCCAGGATAAACAGTGAGGATTTCCCTCAAAAAAATTTGAGAGAAAAATGTATTTTAAAAATAAGCAGAGGCCCTGGCTAATAGCACAGTGTCTAGGGCTCCAGTCTGCGAACCCAGGGGTCACTGGTTTGATTCCCAGCCAGGGCACATAACCAAGTTGCAAGCCAGGTCTCCAACCAGGTCTGTGGCTGGAGGTAGGTGAAGGGCAACCATACCTCTCTGTCTCTCTCCCTCCCCCACTTTCTAAAAATAATAAGTAAAATTTAAAAAGAAATAAAAATAAGCAGATACACTGTAGAGTGAAATGCAAAATTCATAAACATTTAAAATACTCAAAACATTTGATTAAAAAATAAATTTCTAAAAAAGAAATTTAAAAAGCTTAAACAAAATTTTAGCAGTTCCCAGATCTGCTCCCCTGGCTTTATTGGAATAGCCAAGTTCTTTATGCCCTTCTGCATTTGAGAGTAATTCAGCAGAAAATATTTGAGAAATAGGCATTAGCAGTGAGCATCACAGAGAAGCTCTCAAGCTCAGTTTGGGCCTGAATTGTTGAGGACAGGAGCAAAGTCTTCCCATCAAAGCAAGTTTTGAGTTTAAATTAATATTTACAATGCTGGGTAACCTCCTAAGATTTCACGTAAGGCCTGGAGTCCTTACAGTGAGAACAGTCCTTACATTCCATCAAGTGTAGCTTCATCTTATTACTGGTGAGGACCCAGAGCCCAGAGAAGTTAAATGATCTGCCTGAGGTCACACAGCTATTGGCAAAGCTAGAGCAAGATCTGAGTCTCCTGCCTTCTATTGTCCCCACTGTAGTAATAAGAAGCAAAGCTCTGTCTCTTATTTTACAAGATTCCAGGTTTGAGGATAAATGTTATTTGTTTCACTTACTCCTAGATGAAAACAAACCCTTCAGGGCTAGAAGTTTCTTTGGAGTTGTGATTGGGTGTCATTTCAGGCATGGGTGAAATAAGATTTTTACATCTCATTCATTCCTTCATTCATTCACTCCCGCAACAGGCATTAATTGCTTGCCTGTTGTACACCAGATGCTGTGTAAGTGTGGAGAGTATGAAGGTGGTTTATTCTGTACTGTCAAAAGGTGCGGAGGTTAGACAGGGAGATACACCAGCTTGACAGGGTGGGTGACAATCCATCACAGTATGTCACAACAAGTGTGGGCCAGGGTTCTAGAGAAAAACAGAAGTAGGTTATCTAACTTTGATGGGAATGTGGTTAAGAAAAAAATGTTTTAAAGGTGTCAATTTATAAAACAATAAGGATTTAGTTGGATAATATCCAAAAGATTATCCTTTGGATAATAAAGTTTATTCTGCCAGACTTCTTGAACTTGACAGTTGCTGTCCTCGTATGGATTAAATCACCAGGTGCTAGATATGTCAGCCTCCTGTGAGCCACACAATGGAAGCAGCTTGTAACTTTCAAATATGGTGCCATCATATGATGCAACAAGATTAGTCATCACAAGTCACCTCTTCTCATGCTAGCCTACCCTCGTTCATGCTACTGCAAGCCCCCAGCCTCCTTGGTCTGACATGGACACACCATCCACACTCCTCTTCAGACTCTTGCACTTCTTTCTCCTCCTGTCGCTTGCTTGGGTGTCCCCATCTGCTTTATTCAAGTCTCTGCTCAGATATCCTTGTAATAGAGAGGGCTTTCCTGGCACCTTAGGAGGAAGCGTAACAGCAACCTATAGTGGGATAAATGGTGGTCTCCCAAAAGACATGTCTGTATGCAAATCCAAGAACCTATGAATGTGTCCTTATTTGGAAAAAGGGTCCTTGTGGATGTAATTAAGGATTTTGAGATGAAGATATCATCCTGGATTATTTGGGTGGGTCCTCAATCCAATGTCCAGTGTGCTTATCAGAGAAAGTCAGAGGGAGATGGAGGCCAACACTGAGAAAGCTGCGTGCAGACAGAGGCAGGGATGGGAGTGAGGCAGCCACAGCAAACGTTGGCAGTCCAGACGCTGGACAGGCAAGGAAGGGCAACTCCCCAAGAAATTCTTGGGGAAGTTAGGCCCTGTTGACAATGTTCATTTTGTATTCCTGGCCTCCATAATTGTGAGAGAACACATTTCTGTGTATTTAAGTTATCAAGTTTTTGGTAGTTTATTACAGCAGCACAGGTAACTAATGTACAACCCCATCCCTGTCTCACTCTACCCCTTGAATCCTTACCCTTCATTATCAGCATCTGACATATTATTCTATCTACACACACATATATAATTTGTTTATTCTTTATCTTGAATGCAAGCCAAGGCTTTATTTGGGCTCACTGTTTGAGCATCAGCATCTAGAACAGGGCCTATCTAGAATAGTGTTTGTTGAATGATTGGATAGCTGAGATGTCAGATTATGAGGCTCTGTAGACACGTGGAGTTACTTACTCATCCTGTATGTAACTGAGGAGACAAAGGATCCCAGTTCTGGTGACAACGCTGAGGATTGGGGAGGTTCAGTGATGGAGAGATCTGTATTTAAATCATGGGTCTGTCACTTTTAGCTGGTGTCTTTGGGCTTTGAATGTCAGTTTTGTTAACAGCGAAATAAGTTCTGACTTTCAAAGGTTGTCATAAGGGCTGCAGGAAATGCTAGTAATACAGTGGTTGGCTCAGTGCCTGGAGAGTGGTTCTGGTGTAGCTCTTTTCTCTCCCCTGTTCATGGTCCTAAGACTCACGGTAGAGGCAGGAAGGCTTAGCTTTGTATGGCCATTTCCTCCTGCATCAGTCATGTAGGTTCTTGAACATGTTAATACTTTGCAATATAAATTGTAAAATTTAGCCCTGGCGGATGTGGCTCAGTAGGCTGAGTGCCTGTCTGGGAGCTGAAAGCTCTCTGCTTCATTTCTTGGTCAGGGCACATGCCTGGGTTATGGGCCAGGTCCTTGGGAGCCTGTGAGAAGCAACCTGTTGATGTTTGTCTTGCACATTAATATTTCTCCCCTTCTCTTTCTCCCTCTCTTACCCACTCTCTAAAAATAAATAAAAATTTTTGAACTGTAAAATTTATATGTGGTAGGATTCCAGTTGTGTTTGAAATAAGATCTCTCTCTCTCTCTCTCTCTCTCTCTCACACACACACACACACACCCACACACACACACACAGATCTAGTTGCCTTTCTTAGAAATATTGGCTGGAAAAACCTAATTATTAACAGTTATTATATCTAGGTTCTTGGGTTGCAAGATACAACATGGTTTTAATTTTTTAAATACTTTTCTTCATTTTCCAAAATGTAAATTGCAGATGTTTCTAATTCATTTTTCCATCAGATAAAACCCTAGCTTTTGCCTTTTAGAGTTCTTTCTTAGAGCTGCTAAAGTTAGCTTTGGTGCCAGTGACTGAGAATTTCTTCTCATCCCTGGCTGGTGATGTGAAAGTTGTGTTCCTAATTTCTTTTCTTTTCTTGAGCCATTTTACAGATACCAGACTGTCACAGCAAAGAATTTTAGCCACAACTTTGTCAATCTGACCCCCACCTCTGCATCTCATTGGTTCCTTGGATGAAAACTTTTTCCTGAGGTCTTATGTAGACCTAATTTAAGAAATTGATTTCATCATACATTTTAAGCTTCTAGTTAAAAATAAAACATCTCATATAATTCCCAGTGAAAATCAGTTCTGTCCAATCTCATTGCTAATTCATAAAAAGCTTCTAATTGTTCAAATAGAAGTGTGTGAAACATCTAATGGATATTTCCAGAATGATGGTTTCTTAAAGGAGTTGAATACCCCATTTTTGGCAACCATGTGGATCTGAACCAGTTAGACTTAATCTAATGGAGATAAATTTGATTTTGCATGAATTAGGGCAGCATTTGCAAAGCTCTTGACAGAATGTTTCATTCATATTCAGTTCCAGTATCCTTTGCTTTTCTCTTAAGTTTGGGAAGAAAAGGGCTTCAACCACACATTCTAGGCAAATGTACTATATGCTTTAATGTGGATGGAGCATAAGTTGTTATTATAATAATGTTAATAACACTTTCATGTATTACATTTTAGTTGACATTTAATCCTAATTGGGAAATATCTAAAATTAATCTCTGTAAGGAACAAGACTAGAATGGTTAATCAGGTTTGGAAGTGGGACTAATTGTACCATAATCAGATTGATGGGCTGTTAAATATCTGATGTGAAAACCATGTCATAAAATGATAAGGAAGAATCCGTACAAAAATCCCCTTCAATTTTCCTCTTGTCCTTTACTTTGCGGTTTATTCAAAAGGCTTATTACCTCAGCTTCAAAGCATGGATCCAAGATTTCTACCAGCTGGTTACTCTTTATTTTTTAACTGGCTCAGTTTTCCTGAGAGAGATGCAAAAGGAGACAAAAATAATCTTTATTTATCACCTATTTGTCCAGGATAAGATGCTACAGTGATGCTGGGTTGGGGGCTAAAGATCTTGCTGATTCTGATGTTTGACATTGAATTTTTAAGTCTGCTTATGGTGAAATTGCTGCTTCTATGGGGAGTGGCAGGGAGAGATACAGCCGACACGGGACTGGGAACTTGGCAGAATGAAAGGTCCGAGCAGCAACTTTAGGCCTTTTGCCAAGGTGCAAATGCCTTCCAGCACCCTCCTACTGGGAGTCTGCCTGGTGAGGGTGCTGGTTCTCAGGATACCCCAGCCCCACGGGATTCTAAGAGGGGATGCTAGACATGAAACGCTAGTTCAATTTCTTATTCTTATTTTTATTTTTTTGCCTGTAAGAAGCAGTCAGAGGTAGGTGTTCCATGGAAGACTTCATGAATTTATTTTGGAAACGATCTGAAAATCTCAAGACCACCTAAACCCATGACAAAGGATGGTCAATGTCATCAAATGATGACATGGATGACATCAACATCCATGTGCTTCATGCTCCAGAGTCTGTTTCAGAACAGCCTGTTGAAGGTGAAGGGTTGTAATCATGCATTCAAGTGTTAAAGTAATATTGAGGGACTGACTATTGAGTTACAGAGCTGTCTAAAATATCCAGACTCAAACTTTGGTACAGGATTTGAGGTTAAAGAAAGGAAGAAGTCGGAAGGGATGAGAGATGAACTTAGACAAGAAGTGGGGCTCTCAGAGAAGTAGAAACATAGGAATGTCTAAACCAGAGGATACTTCTGTGTATTTGTGCATGCAAAATATACTGCTGGAAACGCCCAAGGATAATGTCACATTTATTTGGGGGAAGGAGAAAGGCACAAGTTAATTACATGGTATTTAAGCCACATAAACTCTACTATCCTCTAGCCTCTCTTTCATCCCCCACCAGGTGAAAACTTACACGGAGGGAACATTTTAAACCTAGAATTAAAAAAAAGATTTAAGAAAATAAAAACAAACAAACAAATAAAATTAGCTGGGCAGCAGGATCCCTGAGAATACTGCTCAGTTATCCAGTCACTGGGGGCTGGAGTTAGAGATTTACCTTGTTCTCCTCACCTTGACTCCCTGTCAATGCTCTGTGCTCAGGCTGCTGTCTGCCTTCTCTCCTAGTTTCTCTTAGTAGGAAATCTGCTGCACCTTGAGCTTCTCTGGCCTCCTGGCTGGGGAAGCCCTCCCAAATGCCCCCCACTCTCTTCCCAGCACCCTTCTCAGCCCCAAGGGTTCTCACTTACCTACAGCTAGCCCCTCGGCCCACCTCCCCAGTTGGTTTGCTCAGGGCCCACCTTGCTCAGCAGGCAGGAGTTTCTACCTTGAAAGTGCTTTACTGAGACAGAGGCGGAGAGTCCCGGCAGAGGTGTGGTATCGCTGGCTCTGACCTTGCTGGCCAACCTTGGCTCTCTCACCCTGGCCCCTCTGCCCAGCCCACCAGGATCACTTTCCCCCACTCATACCTCAACCCCAAGGTGGTCAGCAAGGAACTTTATTTGCAAATCATCTCTGTGGAAGAGGAGAAAAGGGCAGGTAGCACAAATGCGCAGGAGTGGCTTGAGCAGACACCAGAAGCTCTGGTTAGAGAATTGGAGACAATTCTGGCTCAAACAAACCCTTCTCCCCATTGCATTATCATGGCACTTATTTGTTTCATGAAGTTGAATGACCCAATGAAACTTTAAAAAATGTTTTTGAAATATTTGAAGGGAATAAATATCTGTTGTAAAAAAATAAAGCACATGGAAGAGATAAATAAGAAATGAAAGTTTCCATTCACCTTTTCCCCTGAAGAAAACACTGCTGGCATTTAAAGTAAGACCTTCCCAGCCTTATTCTGTGTATATGAATGAATAGCAATTAGGTCTTCGAGAGGTGTGGAATGCAAAAGTTTTTTTGACAACTAGATTATGCTATTACATTAGTTTAAAAAAAGATATTATTTTTAGAGAGAAAGGAAGGGAAAGAGAAAGAAAGGGAGAGAAACATTGACGCAAAAGAGAAACATGGATTGGTTGCATCTCAAATGTACCCTGATTAGGGACTGATCCTACAACCTAGGCCAGTGCCTTGACCGGGAATGAAACTGGTGACATTTTGTTTGGCAGAACAAGGCTCGGCTAATCAAGCCCCACTGGTCAGGGCTGCCATTGCGTTATTAATACCAAGGTATTACCAAGACTTTGAAGATGAAATGGTTCAGAATGGGCCTCAGAAGGCAATGGAAACCTCGAGGGCCCAAGAGAAACTTTAACTTCTCCCTGGAAGAATCTACATTGGGCTCCTGTTCATAATGAGTTATCATCAGAAATAACATTTTATGATATAGTTATAGGGTGGGGCAAAATCTAATTACTGAATATTTGTTCTTCTTATCATCCTTCCCTCTGAAATCAAGGCTTTCTGACTTCATTCTTTAGCTCAGAGTGACATATGTATTTCCTGTTCCCTTGCTATTCCTGATTCTCTCATGTATGTGGGATTCACATATATATGTATATAATTAACGTTGGTTATTTCCCCTTGTTAATCTATCTCATGTCGATTTAATTATTAGACCAGTTGGAAGAGTCTAGAAGGATAGAAGAAAATTTCTTCCTCTGCCACAAAGGCTGAGTTCTTTTTATTTTTCCCCTTTTATTTCTCTATACTATCTGAAAATGTAAAGTCATAAAGAATATGTCTAAAGAGAATCTTTACTGTCTTTGAAACTCACATACATAAAAATTTACAGTATTTAATGCTCATTCCCACAATTTCATCTGTCTCTGCTCACTGTAGAACTAGGCTCTCAGCTAGACTTATTAAAGTGAGGTTCTGGTTTCTAATGTCAGCCTGCCTGTGTGTGAAATGTGTGCTTCTGGATTCCTAGAAAACAATCTTAATTATATATTTAAAAAAACAAAAACAGCAGTTTTTCCCTCACTTCAAATTTCTAACCCTTGTTTTGCAATAACTTCTCTGAGAACTTCCTGAGTTGGTTGCTGCAGGGTAGTAGCAACTGGAAACCATATTCTGTGCTGTTTGCTGGGTCACACAGACTGCACCAGAAGTCTCTCGGAAGAGGCCCCTTTTCATTATTAAGACATAGATTCAGCATTTCCTTTTTTTAAGGGTCAAATGTTCTTCAGGGGCCACACATTTGGGTGTCTTTCAGTTCTAGCATTTTGGCTAAAAAGGGAAGCCAGTGAAGGTTAGGGTAAGAAATTTTTGAAAAGAATTTTGAAAATAATGACAATGCAAAGGAGGGGCTTTATTCTAGATAAAGGATTATCTAGAATCCAGATATTCCAGGACAAAGCAGAACCAAGGGACCCTCAAAACATGAGGGTAGCTTCCTAAGAATTTCACCAAGAATTTTATGGGAATTAAAACCCAAAAAACCAAAAACCAAAAACCACAAAACCCTTGGAAGAGGCCCCAAGGCAGTTTTGGAATCTCAAGTGTTACTGCTGAAGGAAACTCAGGCTTGCCTAGCATAAATCTCCATATTTTATAGAAAGAAAAAGAAGGCACAGAGGAGAGGAGACTTGTCAAAAGTCCTGTTGCCCTTCACCCAGGGCATTTCATATTTGATTTGGCTGCCCTTTGTTTCCAACACCTCCAAATTCCTCTCCCCATACGTTTTTGCTTCAACATTGTGAATACAATTGCACAGTTGTACACATTGCTTTTCCTACTTCATTCACTGTGTTCAGTTGTCAAGTGGCATTTTAATCAAGATTTTTGTTGGTAGCTGCCAAGTAGTACCTGGAGCCCCCTTACGCTGTTGATATGAAGCTCCACTGAGGAGGGCATGGGGTGCCCCAGAGACAGGCTCCTTTGGCAGGGGAGTGTTAGTCACCAACACACCTTGTAGAGGAAGGTGCTTCCTGTCCAGTGTCATGTCCAAGGCTGCAGCCCATGACTGCTGCTCAAATTCTAGGCTGCCATGTTGGTGTTGCTTTGGAACTGTGGTAACTCCTATCAAAACTTGATTCAAGTCAGGAGGGGAAAGAGAGATTATTCAATAAACAGTCTTGACTAACCATTTCATGTTCAAAATGCATTCCTTATACCAAAATAAATTCAGGATAGGTCACAAACTTAACTGCAAGAAACTGAAATCATAACAAATGTAGAAATAAGCATGAAAGACATGTAAAGTTTAATAATTTCTCACTGGGACCAGATTTTCTAAGGTTGTGTATGACACACAGAACCTAGAAGTCACAAAGGAAGACTATTAGGCTTGACTACATAAAAAATTTGGACATCTGCTTAGCAAATAATCACCACAAAAAAATTCAAAATTCAAATAAAAATTTAGGACAATACAATATATATGGATACACACACACACACACACACACACACACGTACCCGGCAAACAGCTAATTTACTGAATGCATTTTTAAAAAGTTTTATAACTCAATAAGAAAAGGACCTACATAGAAAAATGAGCAAAGGACATTTAAAGGCAGAAAAAAAAGAAATACAAGTGATTTCTAAATATAAAGATAAATGGCCAAGCACATGAATAATTGAATAAATGTTAACTGAAACAACAGCAAGATAATATTTTTTGCCTATTAGATTGTCAAAGATCAAACAATTTTTATAACAAACAAATTTAGGTGAGACTGCAGGAAAAGACTCTCAAAACAGCTGGGAGTCATGGTGGTTGGTGCAAACTCTTTGGAGGAAAAATCAACAATATTGACCAAAATTTAAAATTCAAATACACTTCAACCTAGCAATTTCTTTGTAAGGAAGTATTCTAAGAGATTTATGTACAGGGATGTTTATTACAGCCCATTATACAAAAAGCTGGAAATCACCTAAACAATTTTCAATGAAGGTACATAAGTAAATTATGTACTTTCCCATGATGGACTAGTATGCAGGATATAGGTATATACTGCTCTACACGTGAAATGACATTTATGCAGTCACAGTCATTGCAATATTGTTTATAAGTTGCAAAAGATGGGAGGGACAACCCAGGTGTTCTTCAGTAGGGTTCTGGATGAGTAGATTGTGGTGCAGACCCGCAGGGGTGGGAAGCCATTGCCAGGATGACTTGGGAGACAGATGAGAGCAGGCATACAGGGCCAAGCTATGAGTGTGGCAATCACAGGGATACAGACATGTTGGAATGTGCTTTGACCATTTCAGGAAAAAGTCACAGGAAGGAGATGATGTGCCTGTCCCAAGGGAGAGGCCCATGGTGACTAGGGAACCGAGCGGAAGACCTACTTTTTGTTGTCTGCTCATTTATACTTGGTGCCTGTATATAATGGTCTTAAAAATTCTTGCTGATCCCAAAGAGCTTTAGTTGCTATGAGGTTACTTTATTAATGTTGACCATATTAACTAATGCTAGAAAATTTGAAGCACAAGAAAACACAAACACACTCCATCTTCTGTTAGAACACTGATAATGTCTGAGCACTGTGTGGCCTCTGGGAAGAGCCCTTGTACACTAGCAAGAGATTGAGTGAAAAGAACAAGTGATGTCTTTGTATTCTTAGGAGAATAGTTTTGATTTCATGACAAGCCCCACTCCAGGGGTTTCCTGGACCACACTTTGAAGACCCCTGTCACACATAATGAAACAGATACTTGGTAGATGGTGACAAAACCAAGGAGACCAGTGTCCCAGTTAAATGCTATGGCCTGGTATCTCTCCTCCCCCTCACTGATGACAAAGAACAAAGGATCCTCTCGGTCCTCTCCAGCTACCTACCTCCTCCCTTGGCTAAGTGCTTGCATGTGACTGTGAGCAGCAGTCCAGGAATGTGGCTTTTCCCAAGTGTCTCATTTCCTGGCCTTGGAGTCAAGCCTGTTGCAGCTGCCTGGTCTGGCAGCCCAGCCTTAGGCACCTCTCAGGGGACGCTGACAAGTTCTGTGGGAGCTAGTTCTAGGGCAGATCTTCTTTGGAAATGGCCTCTGGGGCCTGAGACTTTTGAGGGGTTCCATTCAACAGCCTGGCCAGTAGTAGAGCTTAGGAAAAGCATCCTGCGCCTTTAGCAGAAGGGCTCAGCTGTTGCCTGTCAAGAGGGCTCATAGGTGTTGGGGTTAGCAAGAGGCCAGCCAGGCTCCTTCTGCATCTTGCCTCTTAACTCCCTCCAGTTGGCAGTGTTACAACAGGGGAGGAGGGGACATCCTGAAAGGTCTGGATCAATGTTTGGAGGAATAAAAGCCTAGGGAGGTGGGATGGAAAGAAGTCTAATTTTGATTGAATCATACTCGGGGTAGTTTGCACTCATTCACTGACTTAAACCTCACAACCACACGGTGGGATGGTTATTATTATCTCCACTGTACAAATGAGGTAATTGAGGCTCAGAGAGGTTGGTTCACCTGCCCATGGTCACATAGTAAGCTGTTGAGCTACACTCTATTCTGTCTGATTTAATGCCCAAGGTCTTAACCAATCAGCAAGACTGCCCGGGAGCCTTCATCAAGAAGGTTCTCTTTAAGTTTTGCTTACTTGCCCCACCCACTTTGGAAAGAAACCAACCCGAAACACCTTAAAAATATGATGAGTTAGGAGATCCGACACATGTGCCTTTCATTGAATCCTTGATAAAGTTGTATTTGCAGGAAATTCTATACAGAATGAACCAGACCTAGTCTCACCACCCCCATTGTCATCTCTGGGGAACTAGGGAGCTGTTTATTAGATGTGGATCTGAACTTCAGCTCAGAGACATGACTGAGAGACATGACGGTTCAATCGACTGATCCTCAGGGTCTCGGACTGTGTCTTGTGTGTAGTTTGCTGTGTGACCTCAGCAAATCAGTGACTCTTTCCGTGAGCTTTAGTTAGTTCATGTATAAAAAGGTTTGGACTAAGAATTTTTCTCCTTAAAGCAAAACAAAAAATTTGCCCAGTGAATTCCACACTCCATTATTATTAAATTCCAAATTTAATATGAATTGTGAGTCTGGGTCTGACTCATTTGTATAGGATTACTGACAAAATAACTTTATCAAGGATTCAATGTTGAGTCGTGGAGTGTTGACTGTTTTGCTTGGCAGAATTGTTTTCTGACAGATGAGTGCAGGGGGCTGGCACATCCTTCATTCTGTGTTTGGTTTCCATAAAAATGGTCATTTTTTTTTCTTTTGCACAAATATTCCAGGGTTTTATCAGTTCTCCCAAGAGCTTCAGCTCAATCCTTATATATTCAAATGATCTCTTTGAAGCACCTATCTGTGGTCATCCTCAGATTTTTTTCTTCTTCATTTGTGAGCTGGTGTAGCTTTCCCAGATTCTCATTTGTTCATGGTTTCATGAGTCTGATTTGAGCAGTTCGCCAATAATACTTTCACCCACTACACAGAAGTTTATATTTCCCGACTTCAGCCATTCTTCTTGCATTTTTGCATGTACACTATGCAAACACCATCAACAAAGAGCCTAACATTCTGACCTCAGGGGAACCGCCCAGGGTGAAAAAGGGAGTGATGGCTGAAGAGGTATGAAATTTAAAAGTGATCCGTTTCTTTTCTTTTTTTTTTTTTTTATAATTTGATGACTTTTCTTTTTCTTTTTTTTAAATTTATTGTTGTATTACATCCATCCCCTTTTTGCTCCCTTCTGTCCCCCTCCCTAGCCAGATCCATTTCTTTAGTGAATACTTTTATGTAATGATGACTCATCTTTCTCTCCGCAGCCTCATAGCTGAAACTTGGGAAGTAAATGCTCGTAGAACAAGGACCATGGGAAAACACTCAGCCAAGTATTTCGACAAGCAAAAGCAAATGGTGTGCCAATTCTGATAGCTAGCAACTGTCTGAAACATTGTGTTAAGAAGGAGCCTGAAGCTCTTTTCAGCCTTAAGAGGGAAGAGTACCACAACTGATTAATGATTTCGGGTGGGATGAGCGTGTATGTGTGTATGTGTGTACGTGTGCGGTGGTGGGGGTGGGGGGTCGAGGAGCAGTTTGTGTGCTGACATAGCTCATACTAAATACTTAGCAATTGCCAATCTTTCTGTCGTACCATGTGGCAATGTTTAGAGGGTTGTAAAAACAAACAAATCTATGATCATTACTCAGAAGTAATTCACAATTTGAGAAAAGATAGAAAGAAACCAGAGCTGGTTGAATATTTCTACTGACAGCACCTGCTTGGCCACTGTCACAGCCAGTTGGTAAAAAAAAAAAAAAAAAAAAGAAGAAGCTTAGTGGTTATTAGGAACATACATGGCATTTTTGTTGTGATTATTTTTGTTTCTCTCTGCTCTCGTGCCATTGTGGAATGTAAAACCAGGAAATGAGATAAGGTGGAAATGTCACTTCTTGCTGTAGCCCAGGCTCTGGAGTTAGAAAGATTTGGATTTAATTCCAGCTCCAGTATTTATTGAACGGTAGCAGAAAAGCAAATCTGTCTAGGCCTCAGTTTCCTTACTTGCAAAATGAGGATAATAATAGTAGGTGACACGTTGGATGGTGATGAGGGCTGTGTGTGTGCTTATGACAATTTCCCCCTTCCTGAAATCATGATAGCAAATTCCTCTCCCAGGAAAGGGTATGATGCATAGTTAAAGGTAAAGCATGCAAACTGCTAGGCACTTCATTGCCACCTAACCCAAACATTAGTCTTGCCCTTAGGGTCACCCAGATGTCCCTGAGCCAGAGAGAGAATGTACAGATGCAAAAGAAACCAGTGAGCCAGTGGGGTTACTCTCAGGATTCTCAACTCTCTCTTTTTCACCTCTCTCCAGGAATGTGGTAGTTGCTCAAGCAATACTCACATTTCCATTAACGATCTCAAAAGCAAATCAGAAGATACCAGGAAATACATCATTCCCAGCATGCCTAACCTTTACTGAACTCTCTTAAATGCTTTTGTGAGAAACCAAGTTGCTTTAATTCAAATCTATTCCATCTTTCAGTTTCAACCTTCTCCATTTCACTCAAGCTAAGGGTGTACTTATTCTCCTGCCCGGGAGGGAGGCTCTACCTCACTTGGTTTCACTTGCACTAAAAAACCCAACACAAAAAAGCAGGGAGGAAGAGCAATGGGGGTGGGGAGAGAGAGAAAGAAAGTTATTTTACTGTCTGGGAGTCAATGGCATATTTGATTTACCATCTCATTTTGAGATTTTTTCTGCTGATGAAGAGTTAGGTTTTTAGAGGGTATAAAATCAAATGATTCAGAAGCAAAGGAGAGCAAAAATGATTAAACAGGTCACAATGTCAAAATATCAATAATGACTTTTGCAGTCAAAAGGGTAGTAAGATAAATGATAAATGATGTAAACATTGATTATACCCCTACCGTAAGTTGTCAATGAGTAGCACCTTTGGTAATTCTCATTCACTTGTAATTCCATCTTCAAGTGTGGGAGCATTAATTACAGGGCAGAGCAGAAGGAACTGGCAGGGAGTGTGTACCTTCTGTGAACAAGGTGATGCTCTCAGGTTTAACCTTGTTCTGGGATTTTGAGAGACACACCTGGCATTTACCAGTCTGGGCTTTGCCACTTTCCAGTAGGACATTGAGCTGTAATTCTCAGCACTTTAGTCCTCTTAACTACAACAACAAACTGATAATAGTGGTGCTGTTACTAGGCAGACCAGGCTGCTCTGCTTCCATTTGATAATGAGAAATGAATTATAATGGTCATGCAGCATGCTATAGTTTATGATTCTTATGTTAGGAAATAAGAGACTTGCCTATGGTCACCAGGTAAGGAGAATAGCCAGGATTCAAGCACAGCTTTGAACGAATGAATTCCATTTCTTGGTTTGGCACATCTCGCTGATCTTAGGGGCCGGGGTTATAAGTACCATGAAGAGTTGCTGGCTCAACCAGGCTGAAAGCAGAGTCATTGTCTTGGAGAGTCCTGGTGCCGCCTCTAATGAAATGTAAGCAGAAGGAAAACTACTTAGGGTGCAATCACTAGCCAGCACAAGTTTTAGAAGGTGCCCATTACCTTTCATGAATTAGAAAAATAACTATTTGTCCTCCTTTTACACTGCTTAGGTTTCTTTTGCATGATCTATATCCATGCGGGCTTTGGCCTTCTACGGATAAGGGCTGAGACTACATGACAGCCCCTAGAGGGAGAGGCGCCTGTGTTGTTCTCCTCGTCAGGAAGCGGGAGCCGGCCCTTGTCCTCTGCCCCTCCAGTACCGTTAGGCACACACCACCTTGCTGTGGCCCAGGGGCTGTTGCTAGTTCTCCTGCCCAGCGAGTGGAAGAGAGCACTGAGCTGGCGATAATATTACTCCTGGCTTGAAGCGAGCCAGCGCTTCACTACCCAACCCTCCCAGCTCTCTTTGCCCAACTTGCTCTAAAGCAGTGCTTTTAAATTTTTAATGTGCGTGTAAAGCTTCCAGGGATCTTGTTCTAAGGCAGATCCTGATGCAGTAGTTCAGGGTGGGAGCCTGAGATTCTCAGATTGTATCAGGCTCCTGAGAGGTGCTAATGCAGCTGGTCCTCAGACCACACTTTGATGACAAATAACAGTTCCCAGCTTTTCTGGCCAAGCCCAAATGGAACATCTTGCAGCCATATAGTTCTTTAAAAAGGATTTTAAAATATAATAAAATAACAAGCTGTCATCATGCACAAAATAGTTTATTAAGACAGCTTGCTCTTTAAAAAGACTGCCCCCCCCCCCAAGTATTCAAGTCAGCTGCCATGCCAAGATTTATTTTTCTGGACTCTCACCTGTGTTTTATGTCCTCATGTACTTATTTTAGCTTTTACCTTGTGCTTCAAAGGTGGGTTTCCCAGAGAGCAGTGTCTCTAATTTGATCTTTAAGTTAACCATTGACTGCTGGTGGGTGGCAAATGGGACTGACATTCTCCTGCATGTCTTACAGTGAGCTCCAGCCTTGGTGTCTGCAGTGGTCAAGTTTGGCTCCTGCCACCATGGTTTCCTGACTCCTCTCTTTAACATGGGTGACAGGCTCCATCAGCACTTCATAGTCCAGGATCTCCTTACTCATAGCTTTCTCTGTTTGGTAGTTTCTGTGAATCAACAAGCCCTGGCTGTCAGCAGGCACTCTTGGAACACTAGCCCCAGTGTTCTTCCTATTTTCCTTTCCTTCCAAGCAGATCTAGGGGACTACTGGCCTGCTTCTGCCAATCAGATGTGAACGTCCCTCCTGGAGCAGATATGGGAAGTTCAGTCACTTCTATCATTTCTTTTAAGCACATCTTCTTGCTCCCCCCATCCCAGCTGTGAACAGCCGAAAACACAGCAAGAAGTTGGAAGAGCCTCAGAAAGAAATCATTGGCAACACAGTTTATGAACATTATCCTGGTCTTACTTTCTTACTGAGTCTCAAAACCATAATCAAATGCTTTTCTGCCATCATTCTGATGATACCCATTGTGTGGATTTGGGAAGCTTTGTGGGTCTCCAGTGCACAAGGCAGGGATGGAGAAGGAAGGTGTGAGGTGAACTCTCCATTTGGTCTTTCTGGCCCTGGCACAAAGCTGGGTACCATGGCAACCACTTGACCTTGGAGATGGGTCTACAAAGGGCTTTCCTGTAAGTCAGCCAGAATCATCGATGGGCCTCTAGAGGGACAAGATAATTTAAAAAGTTTTCTGTCAATCACCAATAGCTGTCAACTTCTTCAAAATGCTTTCTGGGCACAGGCTCTCGTCTCCGTTTGCACCGGTGGCGCCCCACCGTGGCACAGCCCTCCTCCCTGTGCCTTGAAGTCTGCAACCTCTTAGCACACGCTTGCAAGAAAACCCTCCTAAAGCACTGCGCCCTTGTGCTGTTCTTCCACTTAGAATCCTAAAATAGCTCTGCATTGCCTTGGAAATTGAGCACGAATTCTTGCCCCTTTCAGGAGCTCGGCAATCTGGAGTTCCGGTTGTCAGCCGTATTCCCACCACCGCAGAGGAGGGCTCCGGTCAGCCTCTCCGTGCTCTCTGCCCCTCCGAGGCAGGTCTTGGGGCCTCAGGAGTGCTCCCTCTGCCCAGTCTCATCCTTCAGGTGCTCAGAAAGTCTCCTTCCTTGGCTTGCAGATGGCCTCCTTCCAGTTGTGGCCTCACACGGCTGTCCCTCTGCAGCACATGCGTCCGGGTGTCTCCTCGTGTGTCCGAATGTCCTCTTCTAATAAGGACACCAGTCAGATTGTCTTAGCCCCCATCCCAATGCAACCACTGCTTTAAAGGCCTTATCTCAAATGTGTACAGTCACATTTTGAGATATGGGGGGTTGGGCTTCAATGAATTTACGGAGAAGTAAGTCAGTCCATTACAGGCACTATCTTCCCCCTCACCAGTGTATCCCCGGCATCCAGTCCCACGCCCGGCTCATGAAAGGCAGGACTGTTGCTGGAATGATTGCGTAAAAGAAGCTACTGTCTGTCCTTGAAGTGTCTTGACCCCCAACCCCCATTATTTGAGGCTTTGTCTCATCTAGCCCTACCCAACCTGAGAAGACTTCCCAAGCCTTGGCTGACATTTTTCTCTGACCGACACCGGCCTACACTTCTGCACAGGCACACGTTGGTGACTCTTTCAGGGATTCTAGTTTGACCCCTTCCTGAGAGCGGACGACTGGGATCAGGCACAAAGAAGCTGCTCTACGAGACTCTCTTCACCCAGATAAACATGTGGATGATTTTCCCTTAGGAATGATCCGGATCCACCAGCATGAAAAGTTCTGCGGAGGAGTTCTTGCTTGAGGGAGCTCCAGCCAGGTCCAGGGAAAGGGTCCACTCAGGCTTACCCAGCCCCTTGGAGTGGAGCTAGAACAGAAGCTGTGAGTGTGGGTACTTTGACCAATAACCCTTTTCCTTTTTTTCGGAGATCGGCACAGACCAAAATGGGAAACACCATTGACTCATCAGCTTTTTCCACATAATGGACTGACACATATTACTACATCAGAGCATTTCAGATCTGTGTGGATTGTGTTTAGTTTCCAACCATTATTTTCTTGCCAGCCCTGGCTGGGAACATGTCATCTGAAATAAAAAGAGTTAAGGCTGGTTATGTATTGTACACATTCCCTAGCAACTTAATTATTGACCCAGCTTGTAAATCATTCATAGCTTTCCAGAGGTATCCATATACTCCTGCTGGCAGTAAACGGTACCCTGGGCTATTTGTGGAATGGAAGTTGGGGTCAGGGAGAGTGTGAAAAATTAAGAACAACGCTTCCCTTTCCTCCTTGAACTTGAATTGTTCCTTTAACTAAAGCCAATGCTCTCTTCCGTTGCCACCTGTGCAGAGAACCTCAGCTAACAGCCAAAAAAGCTTTAGTTTCACTCACCATTCTCCACCCCAGCGAAACCAGGTTAACTTCTATTTCACCTAGGAGCGAAGTAGCTGGGACCAGTCATCTTGCCTAGCGGTCCTCTGGGTTCCAGCCAGGGCTTTAGGAAGGTAACATTTTAACAGTTAAAGTAACTCTTCTAGTCATATCCCGTGGGACTGGATAAGAAGCCAAGGCTTTCAGCTGGCCTGCCAGTGAGGCGTTGAGGCGGGCTTGCGGTTAACCAAGGCCACACACCCACTAAGCCAGGGGATGGGGTTTAATCTGTAGCAGGTCTGGTGGGGGGGCCAGCACCTCTCTGGTGTCTCATATCAGCCAGGCCTGCTTACTTTCCAATGAGCAGAGAGGTCCAGTCAGGTCTCAAGGCCAGCGGTGGGGTTCAGCTTCAATGCCTGTGAAAACAGACACCAAAATAATCAAAGCGCTGCATTCCTGGGTTTAAATGGCAGCTAATCCCCACTCCTTCGAAGGAGCAGAAACCGCAGGTGCCAGAGTCAAGCCCTTAGTAGAATCAGCTGTTCGGTTCATTTGTCCCTGAACCCTGTAGCTCTTGAACTGAAAGGAATCTCAAAGACAGCTCAGTCCATCTTGCAGACGAGGAAATGGGGGCTGGAACGTGCTCGTAAATTGTTTTCAGTTAACTCTAATGCGGGACCTGGAACTTGGAGTGGCAGCCTTCTGATTTAGTGCTTTCTTTCCATCAAACCAAGAGTTGCTTTTCTGAAATGGGTCTTAGAAGGCTTTTTTCACTCAACAGTTTAAATTGATACAAGGGAGAAATAGGCCTATTTTAATCAACCTAGGAACGAATGGCAAGAGGCTTTTTAAGGTAAATAATTCGGAATATGTAAAATGCCAAAAGATGATGTCATAATTTCCCAAAGCTAAAGACAAATCATTCTCAGCGTGTTCAGTGAACACAGCCTGGTTCCCAGTCAGTTCTAGCCAAGCGTGTCTGGAAGCCCATTTCCTCCCCTGGGGAAAACTACTGGAAGAGTTGGGCAGCTCCTTTGTGCTTTAGAAACGCTCCTTTGTTTCCCTTGCACGTGCAGGGGCTCCTTGGTGTGGGGTGGGGAAGAATCGGGGAGAAGAGATCTGCTGGGAATTTTTAAAAAGCTTTAAGTGTTTTACAAGCATCCTTGCAGGCTGCACTACAAAAATGTGGCAATGTGGCTACTTGTCCCCCTACAGAAGCCTCGGGGAGCCCAAGATGGCAAGATCAAACTTTGCAGGCACGAAGTCTCACAAAACTTTGCAAGTAGGCAGCCGCCCATCAACCAGCCATTGCCTGCTCACTGACCTCATTTTTCACGCTTTGAAAACATGTTAAAGCCAAGCAAATCCTTTTTTCTAAATTCTATTCTTGCTTGTTATCACTCTGGCCAGTTGATTCTAAAATAGTAATTTATTCACTTAGTACTGATGAAAATCCTGCAAGGTGGGTTTCTCGTACGTAATTTTCGGATGAGAAAACTGAGTAGGTTAAGGGGCTTCCTCAAGTTCACATAATTAGTATCATGTGATATTAATTCTTTCCACAAAACCTCTTTAGCGAATCATAGTATCCAAAAATTAAAAACCAACAAACGAAAAAACCCTCTCTTAATGCTAATATAAAAACTCTCAGCAAAGTGAAAATAGAGGGAACACATCTAAACATAATAAAGGCAATATATGACGAACCCACTGCCAGCATCATACTCAACAGGCAAAAACTACATGCATTCATTCCCCTTAAGACTAGAAACAAAACAGGGAGGTCCACTTTCACTCACTTATTCACCCTCATACTGGAAGTCCTAGCAATAGCAATCTGACAACAAGGAGAAATAAAAGGCATCCGAATTGGAAAGAAAGAATTAAAACTGTCTTTGCAGGCGACATGATTCTAGGCATAGAGGACCCTAAAGATTCCACCAAGAAACTACTAGAACCGATAAATGATTTCAGTAAAGTAGCAGGATACAAAATTGATGTCCAGAAATAAGTTGCATTCTTATATACAAATAATGAACTATCAGAAAGGGAAAATTGAGAAAACAATCCCATTTACAATCACTTCAAAGGGCTTGAGCAAAAAGGAAAAATGACTCATGGACATGAACAACAGTGTGGTAATTACAGTGGGGGAGTTGGATATAAGGGGGTTACGTGGTAATGGAAAAAAATACAATAAAAAACCCCTCTGTTTAGATAAAAACATGACCAGCAAATGTTGCTGACCATCCAGAGAATTCCATTGTATGATTTTAGTCCAGTGACTGCAAATTGTGTATGTGTGTGTATAACGGACTGAATGTTTGTGTCCCCCCTTCCAAAATCCATGTTGAAATCTTAACACCAATGCACTAGTATTAGGAGGTAGGGCCTTTGGGAAGTGACTAGGTCATGAGGGTGGAGCCCTCCTGAATGGAATTAGTGCCCTTATAAGAAGAGAAATGAGAGAGCCTGCTTCTTTTACTCTGCCATGTGAGGACACAAGGAGAAGGTCGGCATAAACCAGGAGGAAGATTTCTCATCAGAACTTGACCATGTTGGCACCTTGGCTTTGAACCTCCAGGCTTCAGATCTGTGAGTAATAAATCCTTCCATTGTGTAAGACATCTAGTCCATGGTAATTTTTTATAGCACCTCAAAGAGACTAAAACTATATCTATATCTCATCATTACATTCCTGCTGGGATGAAGTCTTTGTTAGCTGGAGGGTGAAGTGAGTGATTGCAGGCGGCAGGGCTGTGCCAGGGCTGTGGGCCCTTGAAGCACACTTCCTGCTGGCTAGTTTTTGTTTGTTTGTTTGTTTGTTTTGGGTGGGGATAGGGCAGGGGGGAGCTTGTTTGCTCCCAGAGTCTGGGTATCTTTTCCTGGCTTAGGCAGTTCACAAAGGATGTATGCACTCTTACATAAGGGAAGTCTTGACTGAAACACAGATGAGAAAAGCTGCCTGAATGCACACCAGACATGCCACTTGAGGCGGTTAGATTCCTGCTGTTCTCTCTCTCCACATCTTGGCTTCTAGTCATTCGTGAAAGCTCCAACCCCCAGGTCCTTCTCAGGCCTCTCTCCTCTGCTAGGTCTGAGGCTTCCGCCAGGTGCTTAGGAGCCCAGCATCCCTCATTCCTTAAGGGGTCGCACTCGGGTCAAGGGAGTAAGCACTTGCTGGCCAGAAAAAACCCCAGAGTGCATGTACTAGAAGAGTTTATTTAAAAATTTGCTTAAAAAAATTACAAAACAGGCTTCATAGATGTTGGAACATTGAAGTGGCCCTAAGAGCTAGAATACCTTGGGTTTATGAGAAATGCCTTGTACAACCTTTTCCCATGCTGGAGTTAGGGTGTAACCTTTGTATGAGGGAGATCATTGTTTTATCTGGCCCCCTCCCTGCAAATTATCTAATATTAAGTCTTCATTACTCACACTATTAAGAGATATAATTGACTACATACCACCATTTATAATTTGCTATTGTTATTTTTATTTGTTGCATTCATTAAATCAAGTTTTGTATTGCCTCATCTTAATTTTCAAAGCCTAGGCTATTTATTTATTTTTATTTTAAAAAGATTTTATTCATTGTTTTTAGAGAGAAGGGCAGGGAGGAAGGAAGGAAGGAAGAAAGGGAGAGAAGCATCAATGTATGGTTGCTTTTCACCTGCCTCCAGCTATGCACCTGGCTGGAGACCTGGCCTGAAACCTGGATATGTGCCCTAACTGGGAATCGAACCCGCAACCCTTGGATTTGCAGGCTGGTGCCTATCCACAGAGTCACCAGCTAGGGCTAAAGCCTATGCTATTTAATCTTATATTTACTCTCTTAAAATTAAGAGGCAATACTTCAAAAAATCCAACAGAAGATAGTTAAAAGATATCTTTCTTTTTGAATCTGTGGCCCTGGATTCTTTTCTCTCTCTGAATTGGTTTTTCTACACTGGTCTCTAAAATTAATTATTTTTTTTTTTTTATCTATCTGTCAGGGAAGATAGATAAGGGAATAAACACTGTAATGTGGGAATGTTGGCAGCCTCCCTCCCTTTCCCACTCTGATTAGGGCTATATTATTGCACCCAACCAGAGATAGAAGAGAGGAAGTGAAGAGAGGAAAGACCTCAGTGTGGAATTCTATTTGGAAAGGGTCTGGGGGAATTGTGGAGGGAGATGCTTGAGACTAAATGCAGAAGCCATGAATGAAATGGGGAGGGAAGGAAGGAGATTCCACAAATGTTGCTGTGCACCATAGACATGCCTTCTCTTTATAGTTTTCAAGAACTTCAACTAAAGAATGTGAGTCTTTGAAATTCCTTTTTGTGCTGAATGGTATGTCTTTGAGGCTGAACCATGTGGATGCTGGTTTGATGCAGGTTATATATGAAAAATATCCCCATGTTTCCTCCGTTTCTAGGGTTCTGTACTACTTTGCTCCAATTCAGAAGCATATACTGTGGTCACAGTGTCCTGGTTTGGCTCTCTTGGGGCTGATCGCAGTCCTTTGGATGGGGCTTTAATAACTCATCCTTTCTTTAATCTGACGAATCGGAGGAAAACTGTCTCACTACCCCAAATGAGAAACTTTCTAATCAGAGGTCATTTAAGCAGTAAGGATGTGTGAAACTTGTTCTAAGTGTGTTGACCAGAATAATATTTTTCAGATACGCTTCGAATATTTCAGGCTTGCTCCATCCTCCTGTCTGGAGGATTCCATGAGGGCCACACCTGTCTGGTAGAAAACAGCCAAAACCATTTTTTAAAGAGGAACAGTGATTCTGTTGGTGTCTCTTAAAATTGTGCCTCATTTATTTATTTATTTATTTAAAACACTTTAATTCATTATTTTTAGAGAGAAGGGCAGGCGAGGAGGAAGAAAGAGAGAGAGAGACATCAACGTATGGTTGCCTTTCACCTGCCTCCAGCTACGGACATGGTTGGAGACCTGGCTGGGAATCCAACCAGGGACTTTTGGGTTCGCAGGCTGGTGCCTATCCACTGAGCCACCAGCCAGGGCATGACTTATTTCATAGTCTTCTTTTGCACTGTTTGGGTGTTTCTCACCTCAGCAAGAAGTTTCTGAAAGACAAGGTTTAAGCAATTAGCAACCTGGACGCTCATTATTGGCGTTTCTAGTTTCTCTGCTTCTTTTCAGAACAGAAAATTGAAACCTCAAAGTATTTCCTAACTTTCTCTTCTCTCCTATTTAATCATTTAACTGATTGTTGCCTACCCAAGGCCTCATGCTCTTATTTTTTGGCTTTCCTCATTATCTGAAGCATTTTTCCCTTCCTACCTTCCCAATGCATCTCCTGGACCTTGAACTGTAGCTGGGGTTAAGCTAAATCTTTATCAGTCTGACAAAGGTCATGTAACCCAGGAGGATGCCCTGGTTACACTGGCTTGGGTGGAACGGAGTGTGTGCTCTCCTCAGAGCTTCTTGAGTGCTCACTCTGTATTTTTGTATATCCCTTCTTCCCTTCCAAGTTGTTGGTTCCTGAATATGGTGTCTGAATACCAACCACCTCCTTCCCACTGGGAAGCACCATCCCAGTAGCCGTAGGTAGAAGCGGACTTTGGTAGGAGCTGGACTGTGAGCTTCTGCCAAGCATGTTCAAGGTGGCAGGGCCTGAAGAACCCAGTCAAGCCAGAGTCCATTGGAGGTCTGAAGTCCATTCTGGGGTGCACATGTGTGAAGGTGTGAAATCTAGGGGATCCTAAGGCAGAGATCTGAGTCAGGGCCTCAGAACCCAGCGTGTGGGAGATAAAATTAAAGTGAAAGGAGACGGGGTCAAGGCTAAGGTGGGAGGAATGAAAATGCCTAAGCAATTTTTTTGAACCAGAGTTACCATGTGTATGAATCCAGTTGGGCCCTGGTGTGTGGGGTAGACATAGCCGAAAGGTTAATGCATAATTTGTCAAATAAATGAACAAGCAAACATTTGTAAAGATGCATCCTGTTTGAAGAACAGGCAGGATGTTTGAGTGTCAGAGTAGAAGGGTCTAATGTTACGATTTGTTTTTCAGAGTGGAGAATATATGTTTCCATGTGTGTCCACTGGGCATTTACATTTTTGTGATTTTTGTGGGTTTTTTTTTTTTTTTTTTGGCTCATTTTCCACCACTCTAATCAATATACGATTAAAACTTTATTTTCTATTCAATCAACACATTCCAAGTTCAGTCAGGTATAGCATCCCTAAGAGGTAATCAATACATAATTCTCTATCAGTCCAGGTTCAATCAAAGATGCAGAACTGTATGAGGTGCAGGGGTTCTACCTTTGCACTTGTGTGACTTGGGGAAATGTGGCCTCTGGGCGCGTTGGCTCTGTACCTAGTGTTGAGCCTGAAGTTGCTGTGGGTGGGCCAGATGGGCCACTGGGAAGGGAACTGGGTAAAACCAAGGACAAACAGACACTGCAAGGACAAACTGGAGCCATTATGTCCTTTTCATCAACTCCGGCCTCGATGGCAGGTGCGGCTGGTGCTCTTTGCCATGGAGCTGCACTTGCACCTGGCCCAGGACTCCGGGAAGCTGATGGAAGAGATCTGGCAGGGGCTGGAGGAACTGTGGCCTGGGTGCTGCCTCAGGACAACAAGCCAAGCCAGCAGGTCAGCGACGATTCACCAGCTGCCACACATCTGATGCCCTGCAAGTACCTTCAGGAAGTAAAATTATGGCTGCTCTTTCACTTCCATCTTCCAAATCTGATGCAAAACAGCTTTCATGGCCAAGGTTAACCTGGAACTCTAAGGTGAAGGAAATTCTTAGAAACATAGTTACAGTTTAGCTCAGTTCACATGGTACAAAGCTACCACAGTCTATCCTTTGTCAACTGGGCCATCACATACCCTTATTTACTTATGTTTAACTTCCAAATAAAGACAATAGCAACATTGTGCTTTTGCTTAACATGCTGTGATTATTCTTAAATATCACATGTCACCCTCTCCTCTAAAGAGGTTGGAAAGTCGTTGCATCTATCTTTGGGTGATGTTAATTCCTCTCTTAGCTGAGTCAGACGCCCCACCCCTACTAATTGTAACTTAAATACTGAGGTATAAACACAATTACCATGAACACATCTCATGTGAGGGAGGGGACTAAGAGAGGGTAATTAATTATCTTCTTTAGACAATCAAACACTTTTTTGACCACGCTAAACTCAGCAAAACCTTTATTTTGAATGAGTACGAATGTACTAAACTGATGACTTAGTCCCTAGGCTTAAATTGGCTATTTCATCTTTTTTAATGCTGTCAAATCTATCCTGAGAGGAGCAGGGCTTCCAGCCGACTCTAAACCATTTAAACCATGCTTCTACAATTTTGCCCAGTCATAGCTGATAAATGTGTGTGCCTCCAATCCAACCCCCACCCCTCCCCGCCCTGCCAGACAGCTACTGACTTAAAGGACAAAAGAATTAGAGGCCCCCTAGGGCCAGAGGTTTCCTGATAGGAGGAACAGCAGTGTGTGCCCAGCCCAGCTCCAGCGTTTAGCTCTGACTCCAAAGGTAAGGGACCTATAGTCATAGCAGGTAGAATAGTTGGGAAGAGGTATGGAGTGTATGAGGGCAGACGCAATGCTGCCTGGGGACTCAAGTGACAAAATATGACAGAGTTGGAAAGTAGGCGGTCTCTTCATTTCTTAGAGTCCATCCTGGGTAAATGACACACATCGCAGTCCCACTGAGCATATAGAAGGTTTGTCACCTTTGGGGGACCTTGGAGGCAGCATTGTGGGCAATAAGACATGGGCTTGGGGGTGGCGCTGGCAGAAGGGCAGCACAGGGCCTTTCTCAGGGGCTACAGCAATCAGCAGGCTGGGGTGTGGAACTGCCTGGGATGCTCTCTGAGACACCTCCTGGGGACTCAGAAATAAGGAGGGGACTGGGGTTGAGGATGGTGCAAGGAGGAAGGTGGGACAGCTGAAGGATGCTTGTGGTGGTGGGACAGATCTCTATGTTGATTGTGGTGGTGGTTTTATATGAATCTGCATGTGTGATGAAGTTGCACACACACATGTGTGAGCACATACACACGCACAGTGCATTTAAAACTAGT
Source organism: Noctilio leporinus (assembly GCA_004026585.1). Lineage (NCBI taxonomy): Eukaryota > Metazoa > Chordata > Mammalia > Chiroptera > Noctilionidae > Noctilio > Noctilio leporinus. Next base: position 31,368 of record PVIW01006003.1, on the reverse strand, counting down.
GAAATCTGTGCATTATACCGAATGTCAGCATCCTAGTTTTGTACAAGATGTTACCAGGGAAAAACACTAATGATACCCAGGCCTTTTCGGAACTATTTTTGCAATTTCCGGTGAATCTATAATTATTTCAAAATAAAAGTGTATATTTTTTAAATCTGAGGAAATAATTTTATCAGTATCTTTAGACCTGGGCTTGGGCATCAGTGCTTTGTTTTGTTTTGTTTTGTTTTAAACCAACCAGATTAATTTAATTGAACCAGGAGTGAGACCATCACTTAATCTTAAACCTTGAGGGTTGGTTTTTGAATTTTAGTGAAGACATATAGTGCATATACCATATAATATATAACATCTTCAGGTGATTCTGGATCAGTGCTTTGTAATTAAGCATATTAATATTTCTTCAGAAAAATAGATGAATATTCATACCAAGTGAGATAAGTAACAACAACATAAAAATTGGTGGACACTTTGAAGATGGTGTCGTTTTCTCCTGCGTGCTGGGGGAGAGGCAGGGAAGCTGTACCACTATAATTTGGACAAAGTTGTTCATTGATCTTATTTGTTTCACAAGCTGTTATGAGACTCAAGGAAACATGGGAACTAATGAGAGAAGTGCATACAGATTTACATATGTCCACAATAAAAGTGGGAACAATTAGAAGCAACGTAAATATACAACTATGTTAAAATGGTTATGTAAACTATCCTATAGATTTATTGTGGAGTACTATAATAGTATAAACATTGTGTTTTAAAAGAATAATAAGATGTAAAATTCTCATATAATATTCAGTGAAAATGGGTTTATGTTGAAAGTAGAATAACTTTTAAAGAGATAAGATGGTAATAAATCAAATCAAATTATGAATAGCTAGTATGTCTAGGTGAAGGAGTACAGGTAGTTTCTAGTTCTTCAATTATACTTTTTATTTTAAAATGTTCTCCAATAAATAGGCTGATTTTTATCACTAGAAATATAAAAATGTCATGAATTTAATAATATGCCAAGAAATGATGGTAGTATACCTAAAGTTATGCCTTGTGACTATCCAAGTATTTAATAAATAGGTTATAAAAGTATTTAGGAAAACTACTTAATAGTATAAATCTTTATTAACATGAGAGCAATAGAGAAAATAACCTATTAGGATTTATTAGTGCTTTCAAGGTCCACATACTTTTCTAGTAATGACTCCACTTTGACCTATGTATTGCCCGGTACAGCTCAATTTGAACTTTTCCTTCCACGTTTCTAGAATTTAAGCAAAAGAATCTGTGTCTATTAAGTGAGGCAAAACCATAATAGTAATTGTATTTAATTTTTATTGCAAGCTGACTATATGGAAAGTACTTTCCTTTAATCTCCATATTAGCCCTATGAAATAGACGATATGGTTATCTATTTTACAGATAATGAAATCGTGTCCCAGCGATATGAATTTCGGTTGTCTGACTTCAGAGTCAGACCAGGACTCCTTGCTCAGCAGTCCCCAAGGAAAGAGGTTTCGATTGCACTGGTGTGGGAAACAAGGCAGACTCGAAACTGCTCATGAAGTTTCTTGAGCGGAGGCCTGGGCAGGAGGGGATGGAGCGTGGAGGTAGGCTGAGTTCTCCGCGCAAGAGCAGCTCTCTGAGTGGAGCTGGGCAGACACATCCTGTGTCAGAACCTTGGCTTCAGGTTCTAAGCAGGTCCCACCTCCCAGCTACTTTGGGCTTCCTTCTCTGCACAAGGGAGAAATGAGCCCGTTACCCCCTTGGGGGGCTGTTAGAATTGCATGTAGTACAACAGAAGGTCTCCAAATCTGTCAGCCTTGTCTTTCAAATCCTATCAAATAGCTCAAACCTCCATTCCAAATTGTGTGGGGACCCTAGCTTCTTCTCAGTATTTTCAAAGATGCCCAGGTTAACATTCCGTGGCTGCCTACTCCAATAGCCATTCAGGACAAATTCTTTTAAAAAAATGTTTATTGATTTTCAAAAGAGGAAGAGAGAGAGAGAGAGAGAGAGAGAGAGAGAGAGAGAGAGAGGGAGATCCGTGTGAGAGAGAAACGTCGATTGGTGGCCTCCTGTGTGCATCCTGACAGGGCACTGAACCTGCAACCTAGGTCTGTGCGCTGATGGGGAACTAAACCCCCAACCTTTAGGTGCGTATGGCAGGATTGTCAACTCATTTTCATAAGGGCCACACCAGCCTCACGGTTGCCTTCAAAGGGCCCAATGCCATTTTCGGACTGTATAAATGTAACTACTCCCTAACAGTTAAGTGAGTTGGGTAGACACAAGGTGCTGGCCGATGGTGCCGGGCTGCATAAAACAAGGCAGAGGGCTGGATTCAGCCTGCGGGCCTTGTGTTTGCTACCTGTGGTATATGGGATGATGCTCCAATTAACTGAGCCACCTGGCCAGGGCCAGGGCCAGAAAAAGTGTTAAATGGGCAAGTTTAGCAACCTCGTTCAGACAATGCCAAGCATGTGCACTAGAGGTGGGATAAAGGGCAGTGGAAACTGCTGGAGGTCCTTCAGAGTTGTTGAAACTCCATAGTGGGATGGCCCCTTGGAATCTGGCGAAGTCATGGTGCCCCATGTATCCCTCCCCTGATGCTGGGGTGAGACCCAGCTGCTCCCTGCCCTTCTGCTTCACTGGAGACTGTGCTCCTTGCAGTCGGTTATTTCTGTCCAGCCAGGGTTTCCCAGCACGCCTGGCATGGAAGGCCTGCCTGTGCCCCTGAGCGGAGAACATGGAGGAGTGGGGTACCAGGTCCCATATGCAGGTGGAGCTCGGAAACTTGTTTGGGGACAGAAATGAAACTGCTCTGTTGGGCAGGGGACTTAGACAGAAGAAGTAAGATTGCTCCTTTTATGGGGAGTCTGGCTGCTCCCAGGCAGCCAGGGGGAGAAGGGAAGATACTACAGGGAGGATAATGTCTCCCCACGGCACCAGACTCAGCACCCTTGGGTCCTACCTGACTTAGGGAAAGGAGGAGGGAGTAGAAAAGAAGGAAGAAGGGAGAGAAGGAAGCTGCTGACCACCTGCTCGGGGCCAGTCACCATGCTGGGCTTAAAGAAAATTCATGAAGCGTGGCATAGCCCTGGCACGCAGAAATCCCTCAGTCATTAAGACTTTATTATTACTACTAACATTATGGCCTTAGCTTCAGGACAATGCCATAAGTAGGTGTTATCATCTCTCTTTTATAGATGTTCAGAAAAGAGAAGTGATTGGTCTAGGTGGAGTCAAAACTGAAACACAGACCGTTGGACTCTAAACCCTGCGGTAGGGAGAATTGCCTGGCAAGGCTACAGTTGGGATGGTTAGGTTACAGCTTAGCATGGAAGGAGGAGGTGGAGGTGGAGAAGAGGGGTGGAGGGAAAGGAACTCCCTCTCTCAAGAAGAATCCCGTGGCTAGACTTGCCTCATGAAGCTGCTCACCCAGGAAGGAGCAGACCAAGGCAGGCTCTTTCTCTCCTCCTAGCGGCCCCATAAGCTTAGAGCTGGGAGTCAGAATGGAACAGCTCCTTCCAAGATGGCATCAGTGAGAGCACCAGGCATTGCAAGAGAGAAGCAACTTTGGCACCTGGGTGGGACGGTGCTTGGTGTGTGGACCAAGGCAGCCCAAGTCTCTGAGTCATCTGAGCCAGTCCTGGATGCTGCAGGGGGTGAGGTAGTACTTGGCTCTCAGGAATTATGCTAATTATGCTAGTGCTAAGCCAGAGACTATATGTGTATTTATTTGTCATGTTATCAATACTGGAAGGGGTCATAATCTCTGACTTTTATGTCTTTAGACAAAGGGCCCCGAGGGAACACATCTTTCAAAATAAAAGTTGATTCATCTTTCCAGGCCAAAGAGTGACAAAAATGTCAGACTTGTCAGGCAAGCTCTAGCAGCGGCATCATGACCACATGCCTCTGTTGAAATTCCTCTTTGCAAGGGAAGCAGCATGTGTTGCTTTTTCCAGCAGTGGAAATACAAATGATTCACTCTGGAAACCTTGGCTGCCTTACTGATAACTAATTGGTTTGCTGATAAATGATTACCTAAGAGTAATCATTTACTGGAGTGAGGACCCAAAACTGAAAACTGTAAAAATAATATAGTAAGCGTCCCCTGTGAGCCAACCACTGTGCTGAGTGGATGGGGTGCCGCAAAGGACGTGGGGCACAGACCTTGCCCAGTAGAATTTATAGGTTGATACTAAGAAGGAGACAGGAAAAGCAACATGAACTCCTACAACTGTGACAGTCAAGGTCTCTGCTGCTTGCGTTAGCCACAGTATTATCAGAATAGTCAGAGACGCAGAAGAAGACTTCCTGAAGGCTCAAGCCACATTTTGGAAAAGAGAACCCAGGGTATGTTGGGGAGAAAGGAGGAGAGCAGGCCAATATTGGAACTATTTTCAAAGTATTTTGAATGTTTCTCTTGTTCTTATCGGTAGATTGAGAGCAGTTACAGTGCAAGAGGGCTGAGGATATTTAAGAAATGAAACAGGATCTTGTAACAGACATTCTGCTTGAGTCGAGAGAGGTCAAAGCCAGGTTTTGAAAATGTTTGAAAGATTGTTAGTTTTGTTCCCGGGACCTGATGCTTTAGTGATTGGATATTCCACTTGAATGTGTGCTTTCTCTGCTCATGCAAATAGTAGATCTCCCAGCCAAGCAGCGCAGTGGCCCCAGGATCTCACTTTTCTGACGGAGAGGATCTTGTACTGCCATAGCAGGCAGGCGGAACCACCCTGGTGGATTTGAGGCAGAGCAGTTAGATAATCATGTTTGTATTTTAGAACGAAAACCCTACTCACAGGCTATATGAAAACATTTGAAACTCTCTTAGTATTATGGTTGGGTGTTACTTTTGAAACACTATATAGTCATTGTCCTCCTAATGTGTCTTTCTTAACCCTCTCACCCCGTCTCATCTCTTTGCTGCTTTGATCAAGGTTAAGGTGTTCTCATCACCCTAGTAAAGGATGCTCAACAGAGAACAGGGATATAAAGGGCCCATTTTGCTAGTGTTTGAGTTTTTCATGCGTCAGCCTCGGTGATGAAGATACGTACCAGAGATTTGGGAGTACATGATGTTCCACTTGAAGCTCCCCATCCCCCATACTGGGGAGACTCTGGAAGAGGAACTGGCTCAGAGAGAAAGTAAGAATTTATAGTCATTAAGGGACTCCTGAAAGTAGGATTATCCCAGGTCTATGGGAATAGAACCCAATAACAGAGCTACCAAAACAAAGACAAAACAGCAACAACAAAGTTCATACATACAAAGGAACAGATCAGTGGTTGCCAGAGGTGGGTTGTGGGAAGGTGTGGGGTAGGGGTGGGGCAAAATGGGTGAAGGTAGTTTAAAGGTATAAATTTCCAGTTATAAAATAATAAACCATGGGCCTGTAATGCACTACGTGGTGACTTTAGTTAATAATACAGTACTGTAGATTTGTAAATTGCTAAGAAAGCAGATCTTACAAGTTCTCATCAGGAGAAGAAATTCTGTACCTAGGTGAGGTTACTGATGATAACTAGCCTTATTGTGGTGACCCTTTCACAATCATTACATTGTACCCTTGAAACTCATGGAATGGTGCGTGTCAATTATACTATTGAAAAAGAGAGATAAGAGAAAAGAAAAGAACTAAAGGCTCTTAAATACACACATGCCCATTAGTGCCCTAGACAAAGAAGTAACTCTGACTTAATTGAGATCAAGTTCTGACTCCTCTGGTGAGATGAAGACTAATCTAGAAGTTAAGCGGTGTTACTGACAAATAAAGACAAATTTACATATCTATAAACTGTGATTTGTATCTGCTACTATCTGTGGCCAAATAATTGACTTTCCAGAAGATTTTGGACAGAATATCGGGATTTTTAATGTCAAGGGTTTTAGTTCTGATCTTGCTTTTTGGGCTTACTGTCACATTCCTGTAACTTCTGAGAATGTTGAAAAACAGTTATTAGTTTCCCAACTTTATCTGAAGAGGAGCCACAGCAAAGAGCTGGAAAATCAGCATGTGGTGGATCATGTCCTGGCCTCCCCACAGAAAGGCCCTGAGCGGATGTAAATAGAAAATTCCTAGGTCCTGTAAAACAGGTGCAGATAAAGTTGCTTAACATGTAGTACTAGCCAGGTAAAAAGAGAGTGCATATATCTTGTACAGTAAGTACTTTTGATCCCTAAATCTGGATATAGGCTTGTGAGATGTGGCATGTTAAATAGCAGAATTATTGCCCATACAGGGATATAAACTGGCTTTGGGGACTGGTCTGGCCCTTCCAGAGGGGAGAGAATACAAACCAGGGAGAACCTTTGTTCTGGGCTCCTGGATCAGGTTGATGGCTTACCCCAAAGCAGGAGTGCACAGCCCCCAGTTGTGTTTATACCCAGGAGGCTACCAATATTTTCTATGAGGGGGTGGATCCTAACTTCTGAAACACAGAAGCAACCATGGTTCAAGAGCTCCCTTCTCACCTATTCATGCCCCTAAGGGATTTAGCTGTTTTGAATTAATTGGTCCAGTAGGAGTTTTCATTTCTCCCCCTAAATTTGAAAATGGAGTTCTCAAAGGGGTCATATATTATAAATTCATAAACTTAAGGCTCCTCTTTTCTGCTCTCCCATGGACCTTTGGCTAGGATCCACCTTCCTACTGGTCTTCAAACCTCATGGGGCAGTGTGAAACATAGCCTCATTCAGCCCCAGTTAGGAAGCTGAGGAAATAAAGGGTAGATGGATGTCGAGTGGGGTAACTCTAGGGTTTCTGGAAAACTGTAACAAGACAGGAAAGTTCATGTTCTCTGGGGAGGCAGCAGTGGGAACAGTGCTGGGCGGGTCTAGGAGGCACCTGATTGGTAGACTCCGCTCTGCCCAAAATTTACCATTGAATTTCTACAAATTTCTTCCCCTTTTTGGACCTTGGTTTTCCTATCTTTAAAAGATTTAATTTGTTTATTTTTAGAGAGAAGAGTAGGGAGGTAGAAAGAGAGGGAGAGAAACATCGATGTGGGAGAGAAACATTGATCAGTTGCTTCTCACATGCCCCCAGGGGGGGCCCTGGCCACCAGCCCAGACATGTGCACTGATGGGGAATCAAACCAAGACCTTTTGCTTTGGGGATGACACTCAACCCACAGAGCCACATTGGCCAGGACTCAGTTTCCCTATCTTTAAAATGGGTGTGAATTAAATAATCCAAAGTCCCTTTGAGTGCCAAACTCTTTAGGTCGTGTGCACTCATTGGTTGAAGGGAACCATGTCCACTTGCTCTGAGTCGGCAGAGGTGGAGACCTTCCTCCCACCTCTTTGTCACAGGGCTGGACTGCCCTGCTCAGCCAGGCAGCGCTGCTGCAGGCTTCAGTGAAACAGAACAAGTTCCTTTCCCTTCTTATTAGTTTAACTGAGCATTTACTTTGTGTCTGTTGATACTCAGTGGATCATGTGATTTATAGAGGCATAGACATAATTTAAATTCTTTCCTCCAGCCTCAATAGCCCAGATAATCTGCATGCCTGTCTTCTGCTCCCCACCCTCTTGGGGGAAAGCAACTTAGAGGGAAAAGAAAACACATTGATGGGTGACGTTGCTAGAGCAAGCTCCTGTTAGGCACCCGGTCTGTTCCCTGCTTTTAGAGATTGTTCCAGGTCTTAGATACTCAGCCACTATATCCAGAGGCAATTTAACCTGAGCAGCAGCCTCCGACAAGATCTTGCCACTACCTTCTGCTCCTGTGAGGGGGGTAATGAGAGGCTCACAGTTTGTGGGGGAGGCTGAGTGTCTTAATTGCTGGGGAAAAGATAAGTTTCCTTGGTCTTGTTTACAATGTGTCTCAAACTGGCAGTAATGACCTTGAAGTGAGTTCCAGATTAGGAAGAGTTTATGTGGCTCAAGCAGTTGAGCCTGAGCAGCTGATCAATGGTGGAAGTAAGCCTTCTCGGCGGGGGGCACACCCCACCTTCCTCTTGTTCTAGTGTCCGCATCAGTTCTCCTGCCCAACTCTCAGTCCCCAGAAGCATCTCTCATCCAAACCCTTCTCCTCCCTGGAACCCCTGGTGAGTATGTGAGCAGCTGTCTGCAGAAAGATGCTGGAGGAAGTTGCCTATGGGCCTGTCTCCTGAACCCAAGAAGTGAGTGGTCAAAGGAATTAGGGTGTCTATTTTTAAGGAAGACAGGTGGTATTGTTTACTAGTTATTAGTGTCAGACTCCTTTGGGCAAAGTTATGAAGAAGGTCAGGTGTACTTCAGCCCCTGGCTTCCCTTTCTGAAACATCTGTCTCATACCCTGCTCCACTCGTATCCCCAAACCCCACTGTTGCCTATGGAAATCTTTCCATGAAAACCTCCCCCGTTATTTCTTTATTCTGCTAAGATTTAAAGCCAGTGCTTTACCTTCCTCAGGGACTTTGTATTTTAAGTCTCATCACTAATTATGGAGTGAGTGAAAAGCTCTGTCCCCTGTTTAAAGGCATTTCAGTCATCAGCCGGCCTACAGGGAGACCTCAGAAATGGAGAGTGCCTTCTGTGAAGTTCACATCGCACCCGGCATTGAGCCTTCTGCGCCGCAAAGGGTCAGCTCAAAATCAGCTGGTAGGTCAAAAAGTTTCCTGGCCTGAGGATTTTTGAAAATCCTTCTCCAACACTGTACTCTGAGATGCTAACTTAAGGGGAATAAGTCCCCCATTGATTATTTTTAAAATATCACTTAAAATTTATAAATGAAGGAAATCATTCTATACTCTACCATCACAATTTATCTAGGTCATCTAGCACTAGATGGACTATTTGTCATGGGTCCTGTTCTATAACATTATACACTACTTATTGACATAATGGAGAATAGTTGAAAGAAACATAAAAGTCCTTTGTTTTTAGCTACTGGAGTGTGGTTCCTGGATGAGCAGCATTGGCATCACAATCTTAACAAGTTCTCCCAGGTGATTTGTGTTCACATTAAAGTTTGAAGCAAACTTGGCCACCTACCAAAGTTACTGGATACCCTCTAAAAACTACAGATTCCTGGGATCTATTCTTCAAGTCTGTTTCAACATGTCTGGAGTAGACCCCAGTGAACTCTGTATTTTTTAAAAATCTCTCCAGAAACAGCCAAGTTTGGGAAACATCAGCATGGTCCATCTGATGTGGAAGGTGAGGTCCAGAGTAGTGAGGTAACTAGGCAATTACCAGCAGGTTAAAATCCAGGTACCCTGCTACGAGGCCAATCTAGCTTACGCCAAAAAAATCATATTATCACACAAGATTGAAAAGATTGTATGCTTGTGGCATTTGTCCCAAGAAATAGCAGGGATTTTCTTGACACAACCCTGAAGTTTGGCAGCAATACAAAGGAATTAAGAGACTTGAGACTGCTTCTCAAGAAGATTCTATTGAATAATTCAGTGAGTCAAACATAGTGGCCAACCCAGTTAATACAAGCACATATAAGGGAAGGAACTGATACATGCATTTGCAACTCCAAACTAGTGTAGTGCATGGATATGTTGAAATTGTTTCCTTTTCCAGAATCCCATAACATTTTGCTTTTGTTGCCCGACTGGACCACTTGTAGCCTCCATTGTTCAGAATTCTTTGTATTAAAGCTTTGTACCAGGCCCAAGAGCAATAGTGTGCCAGACCCTTTCTTTTGCTTTCTTAAAAAAATTTTTTTTTGTGCTGCAGCATTTTAAAATTATATTTTATTGATGATGCTATTACAGTTGTCCTGATTTTTCCCCCTTTGTCCCCCTCCACCCAGCAACCCCCAACTCCCTCAGGCAATCTCCTCAGCATTGTTCATGTCTGTGGGTCATGCGTATAGGTTCTTTGGCTACTCCATTTCCTATACTGTACTGTACATCCCCATGACTATTCTGTAACTACCTATTTGTACTTCTTAATCCCCTCACCTCTTCACCCATTCCCCCACACCCTCCTCCCATCTGGCAACCATCAAAATGCTCTCTGTATTCATGCTTCTCTCTCTATTCTTTTTGTTTGCTTAGTTTGCTTTTTAGATTTAAAAAGCAAAAAAGTTGATAGATTATATTTTTTGTCATTTTATTGTCCACAGTCTTGATCTTCTTTTTCTTAAAGAGTCTCTTTAACAGTTCATACAATATTGTTTTAGTGATGATGAACTCCTTTGTTTATTCTAGTCTGGGAAGCTCTTTATCTTCCCTTTGATTCTAAATGATAGCTTTGCTGGGTAAAGCAGTCTTGACTATAGATTCTGGCTTTTCATGACTTTGAATATTTCTTTCCAATCCCTTCTAGCCTGCAAAGTTTATTTTGAGAAATCAGCTGACAGTCTTATGGGAACTCCTCTGAGGCCAGCTGTTGCTTGTTTGAGAGGATTTAGGAGTTTTTGCAGCAGGAGCCAAGCAAGACCAGCCATCCATATGGAAAAGCAACCTGGGTGGGCCTTAAGGTGAGTGGTGCAGAGTCTCTGAGGATCTCCAAGGTGGGTCAACTTGGTGTTAGCCAAGTTGATAGAGTCTCAGATATGGCACCAGCTTGTCAGCTTTGTGTGGGGAGGCTTTCATAAACGGGCAATGGCCTCTGCTCACCTTGATGCAGACATTTCATTTCCTCCCTGTATACCACTGGGGTCTTTCAAGCTGCTACCCTTGTTCTGGAGCTCAGAGGGAGTGAGTCTGAGTAGGTGGCTTCAGCAGTTTCTTCCACCGACTCAGTCCCCCCTGGTCTTCGCAGCCTGAAGTTGTGAAGACTTATCTTCCTGATACTGGAACCCTGGGCTGGGGGTCCCTGGTGTGGGGCTGGGACTCCTTGCTCCTGCGATATCCATCCTGAATTTTTATCCACCGCATGTGGGTAAGAGACCAGTCTGCATTGCGTCTTGTGCCCTTCCTACCTGTCCGGATGGATGTGGTTTCTTTAATTCTGTAGTTGTCAGACTTCCATTTAACTTGATTTCTGATGGTTCTTAGAGATGGTTGTTTTATATTTTAGTTGTATTTTTGATGTGGTTGTGTAAAAAGGTGAGCCATGTCTGCCAACACTACCATCTTGACCTGAAATACTCTGAATTTTCTTTTTCAACTACAATTGGAATTCAATATTATTTTGTGTTAGTTTCAGGTGTATAGCATAGTGGTTAGGCAATTATATACTTTACAAAGTGTTCTCCATCTCTGATATTTCAAGTACCCACCTGGCACCATACACAGTTATTAAAATATTATTGATTCTATTCCCCTATGATGCACTTTTACACCCTCATGACAACTTTATAACTACCAATCAGTACTTCTTAATCCCTTCATCTTTTTCATTCAGTCCCCAACCACCCTCCTTTCACAACTATCAGTCTGTTCTCTGCATCTATGAGTCACTTTCTGTTTTGTCTGTTCATTATTTTGTCCTTTAGATTTTCCATTTGAGTGAAATCACATGGTATCTGTCCTTCTCTGACAGGTTTATTTCCCTTAGTGTACTACCCTCTATGTCCAATCCATGTGGTTGCAAAGGGCAACATATTCTTTTTTATGCCTAAGTAATAGTCCATTGTATGTATGTATGCATGTGTGTGTGTGTGTCACATCTTTTTTTATACACTTGTTTATTGATGGGCACTTGAATCCAAATCCTTTTTTAATGATGGAAGCAGCCAGGCATACAGTGCTCTGCACACAGTAGAAACTCAGTAGCAGTTGAGGAATGGAATGCAGGGAGCTGGCTGTCCTTGAAGTAGCCATGTGACCAATGGCTTACTATTCATTGTGTGTATTGAACTAAGTGGTGGCTAGAAAATCAAGCTTATAAAATATAGTCCTCTTCTAAGGACATTTGTAATCTAGTATGGGAGACTATGCATAATCTCCTAAAAATATATCCAAGGTTATAAGACAATATGTAATGAGGGCCAATTAAATAATGTAACACCAAGATTCTCAACTGTATCAGATCCAACATTCTCTTTCTATAACAAATAGTTTTAAATGGCTTCTTTATTTTTCTGATAAATCATGAATAATATAATAATTTCATACATGAATAATGTAACTAACTTAAAATCAGTATAATGAATTCCTTCCTTAATTGTGCTGTAAAGAACAAATTAAATGAAAATAATTTTCAGTAAAATAATATATTTTAATATGTAAATGCTCATGTGTATTTACACTAAAAAACATAGCGAAGTAGTCAGGTATAAAATCACTGTTCTTGGGACAGCTACAAACAGACTAATACAGATATATTGTCCTAGAGACTGAAATACTGTGATTGGCACCACCATTGTAGGCCTTGAGAAGGAATTTATCTGTCAAGAAACATGGTTAACTGGGCACAAAATCATAACCTGAGTCTAGCTGTTGGAGACCTCTCAGGCATGCTGCATTTCAGGGAAAAGCTACATACAGACTGAATTTTCAACCTCTTAAGCTGAGTCAACCCTTATAAAGGAATTCCCGGTGTTGTATTTCGACCAATGGGCTGAGATCTGCCTGGTCCAATAAAAGCTTCAAAGTTTTACCTTCATTTGCATCTATATTGACCAATCAAAGAAACTCCAGTTTGACAACCAGTCAAATCATATGAAGCTGAGTAATCAGGACAGACAGTGCTATTTGGACCAGACCATGTAAATTTGGATTTCTCATTTGCATACAAATGGATTAGTCAGATTTTGCCTTTGTCTCTGTGGTGTGCACTTTAGGTTTGCACCAAAAGCGAGGTTTCCCTATTTGGCAAACTGTTTACCCAAGTAAAATTTCCCCTTTTACTGCCCAGATTGGGGACTCCTATTGGCATTAGATTGGTGGTAGTGAACTTTAGTTGACACCATGGATAATGTGTGTTTACAAAGTGATGAACAAAGGTGAAGTTGTGACCAAAACAGAATACAGTCATCCCTGAACTTTCACAGAACTTGAATTCCTAAAATATTCAGTGCATATTACAGCCATGCAAGCAGTACGTTGTATCTACATATGAAAAGGAACTAGGTTCCAGGCTCAGATCATTAAAAATAAGAGATAATTAAAAATAGGTTTTCACCTACCTGGCTGCCTAGCAGCCCGTGAGAAAGTCACATGACTTAGGATCCAAGTCTCAAGTCTTACTTATGCGAAGGTGGACTCTACACTGATGGCAGCCCAGCATAGTCCTTACCACTGATCAGGAGTGCTCCCACACAGCACCCATCATTGTGACAACTCCTGAATCCCCTCGATAATCACAAAACACCTGCAGGGGTAACGTGGCTCTCATGAGAGTCATGAGTAGAAGAGGTAAGCATGGGTAGAGCAATGCTTCTCAATTTCAACGTAGACGGGAATCAATTCCCTGCCCAAATGCAGATTCAGCGGGGCTGGAGTGGGGCCTGAGACTCTGCACATCCACCACGCTCCCAAGTGATGCCCAGACCAAGGCTGGAGAGATCAGGGGAGGAAGAAATGACCTTGGATTTAGGCAGCAAAGACTTCACAGACAAGAAGGAACACAAACAGGACCTTGAAAAATAAATGGATGTCAAGCTGATGACATCCAGGAGGCCCAGGCAGTGGGGAGATGAACACTGGAGAGAGGTAACAGTAGCAAACAGTGCCCAACATGAGTAAACAGCCTTGAGCCAACAGTGGCAGAACCGTTGACAGGCGGGGAAATAGTAACAACTCCCTATTGGGGTTGGGTCTGCCAGACCCTGGTGGAGTTCATTTCTTTCAATAAATCCAGCAGCTTCCCCTTTGATAAATACTGTCAAGGCTGAAACATGTGGTGCTAACAAAATATGGTTTTAATTTGGGGCTCACTGCTCTCATGGTTAAATACTATGTGTGTGTACACAAAAGCAGACTCACAGCGTGCCAAGTTAATATGCCTGGGCTGAAAATGGCTAAGCCCAGGGGGATTCAGTTATACAGATTTTGCTCCTCTGAAAGGCAACCTAATCACCATCATCAATTTTAATGCTTCAAGACTTCTTGCGAACATGGAAGCTTTTAAAGATCAGCCATTTGTGCATTTGCATCGAGTGCCGAAGCAGCACACATTTATTTTTCTGATATGTTATGCCTGCTTTATTGTCATATGTTGTTTGGCATTCGGAAAATAGCACGCTGTTTTAATCAGCAACTCAACACTGCATTAAAACTTGATGGTCCATAGCTTTGTAGCAAAGGGAGGTGTGGACAGAGGGGGAGAACAAGCCGGGAGAGGAAATGACAATCATAGTTTAGCAACAGACTGAGGCTTGTTCTGCTGGGATTTATTCCTGGGAACACAGAAACTCTCAGTGTTTTTCTCAGTCCACGTGTGTCAGTCTTGGAACAACCTAGTGAAAAGAAGGAAACTGGCTCAACAGGTTTCTGTCTGGCCTTGGAGGTGGACAGTGCTGGTAACTGGAACTCCATCTCCTCCTCGTGAATAATGAAGCAGTCCGCTCTGCGCAGAGTGTAGGTCACAGGAATGGGGAGGAAGTTGCCCAGTAAACCCATGATTCTAGCACCTGGCCAGTAATCTTATCCAGGAAACAAACAAAGCAGGGGAAACCAACAGAGCTGAGAATGGGTGCAGCAGCAGGTATCCTCAGGGAGGTGGGACACCGAGTGAAGAAGCAAGGTGTGTGGGGGGAGGGCAGGAGGGAAGAAGAACAGACCAGATTACCTCTACCCTTCAAAAGACCAGCTCATCAGGAAGGGGAAATCAAAGGAAGTGAGCTGGGTGATTTTGTAAAACAAATCAGGAATGGACCAATTTCCGCAAAAGACCAGGAGTTTATCACGAGAGAAATACAAGTCTGACAAGAGCTGATGGGAATTCTTCTTTCCAGAGGCATCTGCCATGTTACATTTTTTTAATTTGTCAAAAGTATGTTTCTCCTTTTATTATTTTATGTAATTGTAGTGACAGAAAAAGCCTGAAATGCTGGAAGCAGCAACTTCCCAGTCAGTTACTAGTTATCGAGGAAATTTCTAAGGGAGTAAAGCTTTGTGAGGATCCTTACATTTTGAATATCCGTACTTGTTTTCATTTCCTGTGGCAAAAGTGAGGCATGCTTATTGTAGAAAAATGTATGATGCTGAAAAGTGCCGACATGTTTTGAAAAATCAAAGGGAGTCCTCTGAATTACTGGAGAAAGCCTTTCACCCGGCTATCTTAAAAAGATCAAGTTCAAGTTGGAAGGTGCTTAGGAGTAACCAATGAGGCTGGAGTGAATTGGGAGACTCCCAAGCTATTTTCCAGGGGTCTCTGGGGTCCTTTATATTTTCTTTGATTTTCTGGAAGGGAAGATAAAAGCAGTAGCCCCTCCCCCCACACCCCTCCCCAAATACTGCTAGATAGTTTGGAGCCACAGGGGTTGCTGGTCAGACGTTGTCCAAGCCAAGTGAACATTCGGAAGCATTGCTGTGTTTGGCATGGTCTTCTTTTTCCCTTGGATTGCTTCCTCACTAATGGAACAGATTGAGAGGGCTGGGCAATTTATCTGGAAAGATAATTCATACCTCTAATGGTATAGAGATTGTGTACCATTGCAAAGGGCAGGGGAAGGAGGATTTGTTCCCCAGCATTTACCACAGTGATGAAATGCTATAGCAACAAGAGGTCACTAGGTACTTAACCCAAACCAAATTTAGCAAGTGGAACACACCTCTAATTGGAGGCCTGGATTCCACATGAAAAACCATTCTCCACCTGATACCTTTTTAAGATACCGCTGTGGTATCTAAATTTCATGGATTTCACTCATTGCCAGTCCCTAAGCACCTAGTCCTGAAGCAATGATACAGCATAGTACCTGCTCCCAGCAGCCCTGAGCAGAAGGGCAAAGTGGAATAAGAGGTAGCATTTCCCTTTCAGGCTCCCTGCATCCCCAGTCTGTAACCCTTTAACTCCCCACAGGTACCTTGGACTCAGTCTCTTCCAATAACCATCTTAGTTCTTGGCTTTTGTTGTTTCTGTCCCACTGTATGTCTGCTCTTCTAGTGAATAAGGACCCAGATATTTATCATAGGGTCTGCCCCTCCCCCATTCTCAGTCATTAAGGGCCTGGGGAAACTGACACCCCTCTGACTGTGGGGTAAAGACCCTTAGGCCACTTACTTCAGCCTGTCTCATGGCCATGTGATTGACGCACAGAAGAGCCCGCCACCCAGGCAGACCTATGAGAAGCAGTGAGATTTTTGGGGGAGCTTCTGGAAAACAGGCTTTAACTTTCTCCTCTGCACTGGACACCTGAGTGAGTGCAGGGCTGAAACAGCTACTATCTCCTTACGGTCACGGAAAGCTGGGATTAATTCCGTCAATGCAACAGCAGGTCTGAAAGCTAGGGGTGGAGGAGTGGGGAGAGCTTAAAAGTATTTTCTGATGATATACTATGTGAGCCCTAAATCCAGCTATGCCTAGAGCCAGTCCTGCTATGGAACTTTAACCCAAGCTTGTCACTAAATTCTCCTTCTGCTTAAGCCAAAATTGTGTCAAGTTTTTTGCCACTTGTGGTCAGGATATGGAAGCACCCAGGAGCCTCTGGTCTCATTAACCCATATCAAAAGCTGTTTTCAAGGAAAGATCATCCGTTCCAAATTGTGGATGGCTGATAATGCTTCAAAGCATGACTCCTTCAAAGGAATTTTCAGTTTTCAGCAATTTGTTCAGCACATATTGAGCTTCTTCTGGTGCAAGGAGGCAGGGGAGAGTGTGCTAGGGGGGAAGGATAACCAAGCTTTCCCACTAAACTCAGTATTTTAGCATCAAATTTTAGCCATTCAGATAAGTTCCAACTTCTGAGAACAGCAGAGTAAACTATATCTGATTAACTTTCCCACCAAAGACAATAAATTCTGAACCCTAACCAAACATAATCACAAAACCCATTTTAAGGTCCTGGAGAGCAACTAGAATGATTTGGTTCTGTAAACAAAACCGGAGATATGACCCTTGAAAAAAGGGCATCACACTTGTGAGATGCCCATTGATGAGAATTTTCCTCTGACAACACTAACCGCTTCCCATGTGCTTGTGCAAGGGGAGGAACCAGAAGGAACTCCCGGAACCCAGGGGAAAGCAACAGCTGGAGGGCTGAGAGAGCTGCTCACTGTATTGGAAGATGGAGTTTAGAGTTCCATTTCTAACAAGTTAGGACCACGTGATAAACCTTTAAGACTTTCCATTGAGAAATGCAAAAGGGCACACCTGAGGAATAAGGATTACTCCCCAGGACTAATGGCTAAGCCCTAAGAGTATAGGCCAAACCAAAACAGACCTGCCCTATTTAAAGCAAAAACAAGTCATCACAGCTGTACATATTTAATACAGTAACCTCTAGGCACAAGTGTCCTTTGAAATTCAATTAAAATTAAATAAAATTTAAAATGTAGTTTCCAAGCCACATTTCAAGTGCTTATAGTGGTAAATGGCTATTGTATTGAACTTCACAAATTAAAGAATATTTCTATCATCACAGAAGTACTATTGGATGGCATGGCTCCATAGGCTACAAATAATTTAACTGCTTGGCAGAACAAATTTCAATTTTCTTTTGAGGAAGATAGCAGAATTCGAAATCTTTTAAATTTATTATCCATAAAGCTCAATATATAATAAAAAATTACTAAATGAGCAAAGAAGCAGGAAAGTGCAACCCATGGTTAAGAGAAACAATAATCAATACAGACCCACATATGACTAAGATGTTAGAATTAATGCAAAGTTAATAACTAATATGTATGTTGAATAAGTTATAGAAAAACATGCATGTAGTAGATGAAGTGATTGGAAATTTCAAGATCTGAAAACTTAACAGAAAAATGAAGATCCTAGAACTGAAAAATAAAATATCCAAAATTGAAAACTCATTGGTTAGGAATTAACAGTGCAATAAACACAACATATGAAATTATCAGTGAACTTGAAGACAATGGCTATTAGTCAAATAGGGAGGGGAAAAAAGATTAAAGGAAAAAGAACAGGACCTCAATAATCTGTCAGATAGTATCAAGCAATCTAATATACATGTAATTAGAGTCCCAGAGGAGAGGAGAGAGAGAATGAAATAGAAAATTATTTGAAGAAATGTTGGCTGGAAAATTTTCAAATTTGGTCAAAATCAATGATCTTAGCAAATTCCAAATAGCATAATTTCAGTCATTTAGATGTCTTTGACCCCAAATTCAGCCTCATCCACTTACTGACAAGATACAGGGAAACTTCTATAAGTACAAAAGGGCCTGGGTCAAGGATACAAACATTCAGAAGCAGTACTGGTGCTGACAAAATTCCGGAGCTTTCTTCTCAGAATTTTGTTTACTCTAGGGCACATTTTTCCTATGTAATGGATATCCTCTTTCAGGCCATTCACAATTGGGTCTTCACACATTTTGAAAGTATTAAGTGGGTTTGGCTTCAGAGTCAATTCAATTTAAAAGAAATATTAATATTTAGATGGAGAATAACAATGATTTTTGAGAGCTAGAAAAATGGGGTGACGGCTGGGGGAAGAAACAAAGGAAAGTTAACTCAAAGCACCAATAACTGCCTATGAGGAATCAGGCTGAAGGAGTGGAATGAAGAAAATATTGGTAGGAATTAGCCCCAGTGACCCCCATATTCCTGCTGGGCCTTTCTTAGTTAGTTATACAGGTGAGGCACATGTGAGTACCTATGGGGCCTACAATGCTTTTTTTGGCACACACACACCTGAATTAAATGGACTTCAATATAAGGAAATTTGTTGCAAAACTGAAATTTCAGAGGTAGGGTGGCCTCCAGGGTTGGTTGATTCAGCAGCTTAATGATGTCAAAAAGGACCCATGTTCTCTCCTTCTTTGTTCCACTTTTCTCCACCAAGTTATTTTAGGGTTGGTTCCCCTTGGGTGTTAGAAGCCTGCTGGGGCATGGACTACATGTGTAGACTCGTTGACATATAAGAAGAGAAAGAAAAAACAAGAAGACTTCTCAAGCAGGAAATATAAGTCCTTCACTTAGTCTGATTCAGCCAATTCAAGTTGTCCCTATAAGGAAAAATGTATTTCTCTTGAACGATAGCAATAAGATTTTAGAACAGATATGTGTTGGGTAACTTTAAGCCTGAGTTTTTACTCAGGTTCTTAAAAAAGGCCTCTGATATCAGGGAGATTCTAGAGTTACACATCTCAATAATTTTGAATTAAGTCTACCAGAGCAACAGTAAATTACATTTTTTGTTTATTTTATGTTACTAAAGAGCAAACTGATGAACTCATGAAGTTGCTGTTGCCTGCACCATGGGCTTTCTCTAGTGTCAGGTGGTTCTCCAGCCCTTCAAGATGGGTCTGATGGGCAGCAACTTCTGTGTTTGAGACACTGTGTAAGCATTTTGGGTGATAGGTGATAATAGAATAGGATCAATAATGGAGTCAATGCACTCAGCCCCACCCAGAAAATATTGAGGGCTCCAACAATAATAACATTTAAAACACTAAGAAGAAAGCAAAGTGAAAGAGAATATTGAATTGAAATTTATGAGAAGAGTTTTCATTAAAAATATCCAAATGGCAATAACATATCACTATTCTAAGCCATCCCATTGCATAGTGAAAGCAGTTGGCCAAGTGCATTTTCCACACGTAATTGGATTTGTGTTTTAGGCTGGCCTGTCCACTGTGGTGCATGGGTCACTTCTGGGGAATGAGAAAAAGAATGACAAACACTTAGGATCTACTTGTTAGGAGAGGTCACAGCTCGCATTCTAAGAATTAGTAATCAAATCACAATGAAATGAAAAGGCCTTTTCTTTTAGTGAAAGGGAAAATTGGTAAGTGCAGTCTCATTGTTTACATACTGACTTTTACTTACCAATACTTGCAGAATTTATTTAGATATCCAACAAGCCCTGAAAGCACATTGTTTCTTTTATTAATAATGGACATTGGTTACACTGGCATCCATTTGGAGATCTTAGAGGCACCCTGGCTGCCCTGTAATCCCATCTATTGCCCTGCAAATGGGTAAAGGTGGAGGGTGGAAACCCAAGCAGCAGTAAAGTGGGGGTAGAACAGCACAGAGAAATCATTGGAGGGCAATAGCAAGCACAGGGCCGAAGACTCAGTGAGAAGCAGATATAGAAAACCACCCGAAGAACACTGGCCTCAAGCAATCCTTGGAGGGAAAATTCTTTTCAGCCCAGGATGTTTAGCAAAGTAGAAAACAAGGAGACAAAAGTAAAAATCATGCCAGACTCAGCCAACAGCAGCTGGAACCCAAGAAACCCAAGGACAGTCCTGAGCATGGAGAAAATACTGCTGGTTAAGCATTGTTCTCTAGAGCCAGACCACACACAGAGGGGTCACCATCAAAAATGAAGGACAATAAGAGCTGGCATACGCACATGTCTCTGAAAAGCAGGCATAAAGCTCTCTGGACACAGACACTCATTTTGAAATCTTTCAAACGGCAGCCCTTTTCACAAGCTGTGACCCAAACACACTCATGTTGAAGCCTCTCTTCATCCCTGGCCATTTCTGCTGCCTACATTCACAGTGGGGTTTTTGGTACCTCATTCCCAGGGAGGACTTCCCTCTCCTTGCCTGGATTGAACCCCATCTCTAGTGCTTCTTTTGCAGCTCACTTAAGTATTCTTCTATACCCTATATACTCAAAGTAAGCAGATGGAAATGGCCTGTTCCCTGGAGCAATGGCTGCTCCTCTGAGGTTCTGGTCGTATCTTCATCCACTGGCTTCCCAGATTCGCTCTCTCATTCCCCAAGGATTTTTCTTCTAGCTCATAACACTCGCACTTCAACCCACCATTCTTTCTAGGAGATGTTACTGTGCTCATGAATTATCTCGTCAATACTCTGGCCTCTCAAATTCCTTAATCAACTCCACCAACTCCAACACCCACTTCGCTGTCATATCCTGGTCCTTGTCATCTGTCAAATCTCCCACTCTGACTATAACTCTCTCTCTCTTTCTATCTAGTTTAGTCTGCTTACTCATCCACCCTGTACATCATCTGATGGAAACCCTTAGCTCCTTGGCCCCTCTCCTCTCCGTATCCATCAATCTACTCTGTCTTTGTTTGTCTTTGAAGCAACGTTAGATTCCACGGTCTATTTATGCCAGTCACTGTCTTGCCAACACTCTATACTTACTGGGCAATTTTGTTATTTCATCACACTAGTCTGGGGCGTGGGGGGAGGGCAGAAAACCATCCTGAAAGAACTCAACAATGTACCTTCTTTGCATCTCCTCCTAGGCAGCAAAGCCCAGCTGGAGAAAAAAAACCAGCTTAGCAGAATCTTCCCTGTTATCATCGCCACTGACTCAAACCACCCCCGACCTCACCCCCTGCCGGGGAACCTGATGGTCCCCTTGTCCACTCCCATGTCAGTCTCTGAAACAAGCATTTCAACTTTTTTCTCTAGGCCTTGAGACCCCATCTCATCCCTCACCTGTGGCAGATGTCAGCTCCTGCTTCACAGAGGAAATAGAGGCCTTTGGGTGGGAAATACCTTACTTCCTGCCATCTGTACCTATAAACCAACTTGCACCTGTGCCCCTCTCCTTTGTCCTGTCCTTTTGATGAAATGAAAGTGACGTCCCTCCTCCCAGAGAGGTCAATTCTCTTCCTCATGTCAAGAGGAAGAAAAGGTATGTTACCAATTATCCCCCTTTTCTATCTTTGATCTGTTCCCCTCTTCATCATCTTTTGAACATGCTCTAGTCACTGGGGCAAGGGAATTATTCAGCTCTTGGGGGTGGGGGTGGGGGAGTGGTAAGGGTTATTATCTTATGCTGATCCCTAGACCAGAAATGCCTTCCAGGTTCCCATTCAGAGCTATGAAGGTCAGATGATAGAGTCTTGAATCAAATTTATTTGACAAGGGCTCCACTGAGGCTACAGATCCCCTGTCCCAGAGTGTAAGGTTCCAGTATACATACTCAGTAGTTGGTAGATTCCTCAGGTTGGTTTCCTGAGGGCTATTCTGGCAAGAAGAACTAAGCGGAGCCCCCTGGCACAAGCAAGCCATGGACTCCAGCCCACATAGCAAACCAAAAGCACTGTTTTATCCCTGTCCTCATTGAGAAACCTCAAAAGCATGTATCTCCAGCTTCCCTCTTACTTTCTACCCTCTGCATTTCTTTCCCACAAGTCTTCCTAGAATACACTTCCCTCTCTCTACCTTTCCATGCCCCGTAGATCACGCCCCTTCCTATAGCCCCCTGTTCCTCTCTGGGGCTGTTTGTGTTTTGTTAGCATCACAGAAACTTGAGTCTGCCCAGAACTTTTCCTTGGTCCCAGTTTGCTTGATGAGACACTGCTCATACTCACTGATTTAACCCTTATTATTAATACATTTAACCTTGCCCTACAATTAAAAAAAATTTAAATCACAAAAGTTAGACATGTTGGCTATAAAGCACTACAAAAATGTAGGAGAATATACCTACATTGAAACCCTTCTTATAGAAATGTTTGTAGACTATAAACTAACTCTCTTTTCCTTTTCTCTTCTCCAGAGGTAACCAGAGTTAAATTTTCTACTTATCCATTCTCTCTCTCTTCCACACACACACACAATCTGATATATGGCCTTGTTTGTATATTACATATAGAGTAAGACTGTACTTATTATTTTGTGACATGATTTTTTTACTCAATGGTATATCAGAGACTTCATAGTACATTATACAAATTCACCTTAGATATATTTTTAAATTGAACTCTCTATTTTGAGATAATGGTAGATTCACATGCAGTGGTAAGAAGTAATACAGACAAATCCCCTAACCTTTATCCAGTTTCCCCCAATGGTAACATCTTATAGAATTATAGTATAATAGCATATTAGAATATTGGTGTTGATACAATCCACCAATTTTATTCAGATGTCCCCAACTTTACTTGTACTCATTTGTGTGTATGTGCTTTGCAATTTTATCATGTGTGTAGGTTCATGCAGTACCATCACAGTTAAGATACAGAGTAGTTTGACCACCATGAGGATTTCTTGTGTTGCCTTTTTATACTGCACCTGCCTCCCTCTGGCTCCTCCGCCAACCCCTGACTCCTGATAACCCCTCATCTCCACGTTTATACTTTGATCACTTCAGAAATGTTATAGTCACGGAATCATATGGCTTATAACCTTTTGGAATTGGCTTCATCATTCAACATAACTCTCTGAGGATCTCAAGTTGCTGCAAATATCAACTTTTTATTGCTGAGTAGTGTTCTGTCATGGATGTACTGAACTATTTGTTTAAACTCTCAACCACTGAAGGAAATTAGATTTTTTCCAAATTTGGGCTATGATAAAGTTGTTATGCATATTCATGTATAATTTTTGTTTGAACATAAGCTTATGCTTCTTGGGGATAAATGGTCAAGAGTATATTTGCTGGGTTGTATGGTAATTGTATGTTTAGGGAAAATGGGCACACTCAGATTCTACAGACGTAAGTGTAAATTAATACAATATTTTAGGAAATTGTCAGTGTTCATCATGTTTTAACAATGCATATAAATTTTAATCTAATTTTGCTTTGAAACCTCCCTTACAGAAATGTTTGTGTATTTACTGAAAAATAAATGTCCTAGGACATCCATTGCAGCATTATTTGCACTAGAAAAAAATGTTTTAAACAACCAAAATGGCCATCTAATATGGTATGTTATGGCTCTTTTTTTTTTTTCTTTTATTTTTTGGCATCAAGTTGGGTACAAATTGTTACCTTGTTTTAATTTGAAACTCCTTCTGTAGAAATTAGAATTTATTTTTCCCCACAGGATTTTTGATTATTTGCATTTCTTATTCTGGATCTAACCACCATGTTCTTTGCACAAAATATACACTTCAGGAGTTGTTCCTTTACTGATTTGTAGGCATTTTTATACAGTTGATATTGTGGGTATTAACCCTTTGTCTGTTTGTCTTGATCTTTCAACATAGAACTTTTAGACTTCAGTGTAATCAACCCTGCCATATTTTCCTTTAAGCCTTTTTATCTTGTTTGGGGAGAGCTATCCTACCATCTATCCTGGTTTTATTCCTATTTTTTGAATTATGCTGTGCATATTAGTTTGTAAGTTGCCTCAAATACTTTTTGAAAGAGATAAATGATACATAGATACCATAAATAAATAAAAGTGCTGTATGAGACATGGGAAATAATTTTTATTTATTTATAACTGTCATGTTCCTTGACAAATATAATTCTTGATGTGCTATATACATTTGAGAGCAATGCCCAAAGGAGTAATAATTATTCTATAACTTTAAAGGGTGATGAGCACCTAAGAGAAAGGTGCTGTTTAAACACATTGCTAATAATGTGTTTGCACATTTTTCAAACTGCTCAAATTACATTCACGTGGATCAGCAGCATGACTTATTCTGGCCTCCTTTGAGAAGGACAGAGAGTGAGAGGAGGTCAGAATATTATTCTGTAAGAGGTTGTTTAGGCAAGGAAGGCATCTATCTTGCTATGGACAGAATGAAGGGCTCACCATCCAGCAATTGTAATTGATCACAATTATATTGCTTCGTTGTGGGGTGCAAAATGAAAGTATTATCTGGCCAAAGATTAGGACAAATATTATTTAGTCAGATCCAAACTTTAAGTTCATTTAGCAACAACAAAAATGAAATCATTCAGAAGAACCAAAAATGAAACCAAGAAATGGAAATGAAGATTTATTCCACATGTTGTGGGTTGCTGTTTCCTTGGAAGGAGTGATCGAGAATTTTTGATCCTTACAGCAACCACATATTAAAGCAATTTAACTAATTTAGACATGTTTGCCACTACCACAAAGAAAATAAATTATAGTGGCCTCTAGACTGATAGCTGAAAAGCCAATTCACCGAAAATGGAAGGATGTTGAAGGTACTCACATTATGTAATCGGTACAGTATGTCAGTCCTAGTGGTCTGGTTAACCAAATGAATGCACATTTAGTGAAATTTGATATAATTTTTTCCTAGAACTACACTGCTCAATTGCAGCAAAATAGGTTTTCCTGATCACAGGCTGCATAACTTGGAGATGGAGCATGGTTTTGGGGACAAAGATGCTTTTATTATATCCTCTGGTTTTCTGTGGCAAAGCTAACATGGTTCCTTTCTTCACTTCCTTTATGGAGGAAATCTACTTAAGGTTAAGTGATCATGGAACTTAAATAAGCTTTGGTGCTCATTTAGTCAATGCTCTTCATTGTACAGAAGAGGAAAGAGAAGAATAAAAGTTACAACCTGTCTGAGGTTATGCAGAGCTCCTCTGACAGAGCTTGGAGTACACACCCGGGCCACTGTAGAAAACTGCAGGCTCTGAAAGCTGTGGCTGGAGGGGACCTTTGGCCTATTTCCGGTAACCTGGACATTTTCATAACCTTTCTTAGTCATAACGCTATGTTGAGTTAAGTCCTTTGAACAACTGGAGGAATAAAAAAGGGATTCAGAAACTAGGTTTCTGAACTTGAAGTTAGGGCTTTAGCCTCCAGCCCCATTTTAAGAGCCAGTCCGATTCTTTGCTTCAGCTGAAGAACAAGGTGTGGCCGGTCACTGTGGAGAAGCCAGGTCATCGACCCCAGCTCTCTCTCTTGCTTTTCTTTTGCCAGTAGCTTTGTAATTTGAAAAATGCACAACAGGCTGAAAGTTGGGGGACCACTAATCTGGGGATGGGTGGGTAGGAGCATCACTAAAGTGAGGGAAAGAGGTGCCTAAATGCTCATTGAGCATCAAAAATTTTACTTTGCAATTTTCATTATGTATTTTGGAATTGTTATCTCCCCCACCCCACACACGCACCAAGTCTCAGATAGTCTCCTGGGCCCCTAGAAGCTCAGAGGCTTTGACACTGCTTCTAGTGCCTGCAGAATGAAGGGCTTGGGAAAGAGTGGCATCTCCATAACCTTCTCCTCTTAGTTCCATAGTCCCTACCCTCACCACATCTGCCCAGGACTTGCTCAGTCAGGTGCGACTATGCTACAGGGGGATCCTGGAGTGACTCAGATTTGCTGAAAAGGACAAAGTAAGGAAACTTGGAGTAATACAATCTCTTCTTATTCAAGTTCATTTAAAAATAGGTTAGCAAATCAGCTGGGGTTTATTGTCACATCAAATTCCCTTTCCTTGCTCACCCTAGAGGCTCACGCCAGCTTTCTTTATCCCCCCTATTTTGATTAACATTATACTGCAAGGCAGGTCTGTAGTGAACTTGTAGCATTTCTTTGGCTACTCAATATCCATTTCACCTTTCAAATGACACCTGAGTTCTCCTATCATGTATGCAGGCTTAGAGGGGTATAATTCCAGGGGCTGGCTCCCTACCACGGAAGCTCTTGAAGACACTGGATTCTACCTCTTTCCCCTTGATAGTTGACATGGAGTCTAAGCTCACCCAAGCTGCTAAGCTTCTCTGGATCTCTGAACCTTGAACAAGTGACACAAGGACCTCAGGGACAGTTGTTAGGGGTCCACATTGAATAGATTGACTTAGCCTGTTCCTGACCTTCTAGACCTTCCTCTGTTCTTGCACATCTCTATAACTGGCCCTTTATTCTCCTGTCAATTCTGTGAATAACCAGATAGCTTTCAATACATAGTCACTTGATTGTATTAGTTTGGGCTGGTCTCTATAGCTTGCAACCATGAATCCTGGTTGCTGGACCATCAGAAGGAGTCCACAGTGCCATCTTCCAGTCTACCTCATCTCAAGTGTTCTAGAATTAACCTAAATTAGCTCTATGATCCACTGGTGACATGGACCCAAGGGTTGGCTTTCTTTTAGCTGGTATGAACAGAAAAATTTCCTCCAGCTTTCTAGGCCTTATAGTTTCCTGTTATTAAATCAAACACAAAGAGCACTCATCAGAACTCCACTTCCACAGCTGCTAAGAAAAGCAAAGCCTTTATTCTCCTGCTTGGGACCCCCAGCTCAGGAATACATCTCTCAAGCAAATTTACTACACATGTTTCTCTACCACAAGAGCTAAAATGGAAAAGACTGACAATGCTCAGTGTTTGCAAGGATGTCGAACAGCTCCAACTCCAACATGTTTGTTGGTGGGAATGCAAAATGGTAAATCACTTCAGAAAACTTTTAGTTTCTAGTACAGCTAAATATATGCCTACTCTTTAACCTAACAATCCCACCTCTAGGTATGTTTCCCAGAAAAAACAGTGCATGTGTTCCAAGAAAGAAAGAAACTTGTACAAGAATCTTCACAGCAGCTTTCATCATAATAGCCCTAAACTGGAAACAACTCCAGTTCCATCAACAAGAAAATGGGTAAAGAAAATTTAGCATCTTCATACAAAGGACTACTAAGCACCAATAGAAAAGAGTCAATGACTCATACATGCAGCAGCATATGTGGGTCTCAAAAAAATTATGTTGAGCCAAAGAAGACAGGAATCCACATGACTCCATTTATATGAAACTGGGGAACAGACAGAATTCATTAATAGGAATCAGAACAGTAGTTATCTTTGAAGGACTATTGACCAGGAGGTAGCACATGGAGCCTTTTGTAGTTTGAGAATATATTCAGTGTAGGTGATAGGCACATGGGTGTAAAAATTAATTAAGCTGTACATTTAAGATGTGCATGCTTTATTGTGTAGATGCTATATACTTCAATGAAAAAGATTTAAAAAGATAAAATAAGAAAGTAATTACGTGGACATCAGCATTTCTATAATTTAAATGGGTTTTGTTAATTCTGCACCCAGTCAAATTAGATTTATAACCCAATCCCATATACGATGCTGAAGAGAGTTTGGTAACCTTTTGTATTTTTCCCCTCCATTCTTTGTTTATATCAAGGCATTAGGATACTAATGTGTTTCCCCTTCCAGAGCATTTACTGTACGAAGGGGAGCCATGGAGAGAAAGTAATGATTAACACAGAGGAATGATTGGCTTAATGGTGGGCTTTCAGGCATCAGTAGAGGAGGTATTTCAGGTCAAGGGAGGTTCAAGAGAAGTTCCCTGAGTATTCCACACTGAATAAATAGAAATGAACAATTAACTCCTAATAGACATTCTGCCGATCCACTGGTTTGGCCAACAGCCTTTGGTGTTCTGCTTCTGGGATGGAAAAATCAGCCTGCTTGTTTCCGACAGACAAGAGGAAGGGTTTGTCTCCCGGGTCAGTCTTTTCCTCCAAAGCTGGAGGAAGGGGTGTTTCCTGGGCAGCTCTCCCTCCACACTGAGAATGAGACAGGAAGCAGGAAAAGGAGGGGCAGTGATAAGGGGAAGTGGCAGGTGAAAGCGGAAAATCACAGGAGACAGTGAATGAGGGGCTGCACCTGGGAACAGCAGACAGAAGACACAGCAGGAGGCAACGAGAGCGAAAGAGAGGTCAGAAGAAGGTAAAATGAAAACAGGAGACCCAGAAGCAAGGGCCACTGTGCCCTTGGCACCTGCAGCCCATGTGTCCCCTTGTCCCTCATGGAGCAGCTGGGCAGGGTGAATGGCGTCCTTGCTCCTTTCAGTCTCCAAGCTCTCCACTCCCTTACCTAGGTCTGCAACAGCACAGTAATTTACTTACAGCCTCATCTGATCCCATTATTCCCCACTTAAAATTGTTTAATCGCTCAACATTACCTCCTTAAAAAGTGCAAGCTCCTTAATATGGCTTAGAGGGCCTTTCATGACTGGACCCTTCTTGCTCCTCCAGACTCATGTATTTTGTGAAGAATGAGTGAATATGTTACCGAATTTTGGTTATAACCCCATTTGTGGAATTCGACTATCTAGTTTCTCTCTGAGAACCCTAGGTGTAACTCAGTTGTCTTTACACAACCCAACTCTAGAGGAGCACTGTGAGTGGATACCTGTCCGTGAAGCAGGGCTTGGTTCTTCCAACCAGGACTACTTGCACTCTTACCTGTTGACTAGAGCAGGAAGCTGGGATAACCTAACTAAGATTTGAATAAAGAGCAGAACCCATCACCCTACGATCTTATCAAGGCTCTGGTTCCCACATAGAAACTTTCTCTTCTGTCCCAATCAAGATCCATCTCAGAATACCACCTTTCATTTGGACTGCTCAGGCTCAGGAGTGAGGCTTTCTGATATTTTGGCTGTAGTCCTGGTTTACGGAGAGAAGGAAGCACTTGGAGTGAGAAGCTGACAGGCAGTGAGTGGTAACTTGGGGAGTTGCTAATGGCCCAAGGTGCAGCCTTCAGGACCCCACAGCAAACAGGCTTAGTTCCTGCAAGGTGTCAATCACTAACCTCAAGAAGGGTCCAGACTCCTGTGGGGATATAGAAGCAGACAGCTCTGCTCTGGAAGGGGACAATAGACTGAAATTAAGTGGACCGTTCTGCCTCCATGTGTGTGGTTCCAGGTGATCTGTTTATTTAGGACCCTAATTAGAGATAGGATTTAGGTGCCTGAGGGAAGAGGTAGGCAGGAACAAAGCAGGAAGTCAGGGCCCCAGCCTGCATTAGGAATGTGAATCAGATCCCAGTCACTAGACCAAGTTAACCCCCAGGGAGAGCCCAAGGAAGGTGGAATTTCTGTGTTAAAGGCCCAGTGCATGCTGCCGCTATGAACTATGCAAACTCTTGATTCCATCCTGACCAGCTGCTTGTCATCCAGCTAGGGCTCAAACCTAGATCTGGCCAAGCTAGAGGGTGAGGAGGACTGTGAGCTGCAGCTATGCTGGGCTGCGGGAGGCAGGGGCTCCTCTGGGAACCTGTCCTGCCCTCCCCCAGTCCCTCCGCGTGATTTTGCTGGCACCTCTCCTCCCTTTGTCTATATGCGCCTACTGTAAATAACCTTTGCAGTGTGTAGCAGAAGCCGTGGCACACGCAGTAAATGAGAACTAGGTTGGATCCAATTGCCTTTAGCTCTTTGGCAGTGCAGGCCTTGGGGTGTGCTGTACTCTCTAAAGCAGCCCCTTTTCCATATGTCTTACATCGCTGATCAGGACCCCTCCCCCTCCGAGTCTAGTAAAGGGTAGGAGCAGTCACTCCCCGTTCCCACTGGGAAGTAGCTGGGCCCGCAGGGAGACGGGGAGCAGTGCATGTAGCCTACACCCGTCTTCCTCCACCATCTCGGGGTTCAGGCCTCAGCAAAACCTATCCACTCTTTCTTCCTTTCTGCCCCCAACATCCGTGGAAAAATTTGCTTTGGTTGCTATGGAGACCAGCCACTTACTTCAGAGTGCCTGTTTATTAAAGATGAAAGTAATGTACGCCTGGCTGATCTGAGCAGCTGTCAGAGAGAGGCTGGGCTGTTAGTAAAGGAAGTCACTCATTTCCAGGCACGATCTTTCACTTAAGAGAGAAATGGCCCCCCTTCATCTTCTGAGTGGAGCTGGCCAGTATGGGTAAGCACAGCCGCAGGAAGTGTTTTTTATTCCGGTTATTTTTGTGTACTAGTAGCATGGTAACTGTACTTCTCCCCCCCCCTTATTTTCTCCTGAAAATATATAACTTTTCAGTGGTATGATGCATTAATTCAGCTTTGTGGGTAGGTCCAGGAAACCCAAACCCTTATGACGTGGCTTCCTTTGGAAAATGTATTTTGGACTTTAAGCCACCTACTTACAAATGAGGTTATCTGTTTATTCATTCAACAGTCCCCACCAGGTGTGTGAGAGGAAAAGAGGTGGTGTTGAGAGCCACAGAGAGCAGAATTGATGTATTTTGTATATGCTTTGACAGGTGGAAGAGAAGCAGGCACCTTTTGGAGGAGGGAATAAATTACAAGAGATGGAATCACCAATCTTTCAGCCCAATGAGCTGTGAGATCTACAAAAAATGAGTTTGTTTGTTCCTTTTGTTCTTTCCATTTATTCGCTTGTAAATTCTGAGAGAAAATTTAAATTCTGAGATTCATACTTTTGATTTCACTATTTAAAACCATCTAAGCAACTGGGCTAATCACTGCTGGGTTGTGAAGGCTCGGTCCCCATGGCCATGCCCCAAGATGACAAACCAACCAGAGGGGTCTGTGGTTTAGGGAGGAGGCTGCTGGTAGCTGACCCTCAGGTTCAGAAAAAAGAGATCTCACCCTTGCTGCCTTGTCACAGTCCAGCCAAGTTGCTCACCCTTTCTGACCTTAGTTTCCTCACCTGAAAATTAAGTTATGAGCAAGCTGATCCTCCTCAATTCTGAGTATTTTTTGGTTTGTGGTAGAAAGTGTAAATGCATGTTTCTATAAATAGAAAGGCCTCCTAATCTTGCACAGCTAAGCAGTGGTTAACTCTGGTCTAGGTCATTGTTAATCAAACACAACCTGTGCCCGTGGTCAAAGGTGTCTCAGAACAAGACAGGCACTTATTTACAGTCCCTGTGCATCAATGTCCAGACATTTGCATGGTGGTCTGAGATGGAGCCCCCACCCAGTTTATTCTGAGATTCCTGGTATTTGGGGACAAAGATGAAATGTGCAGCTAAGGAATGGAAGTGGAC
>PVIW01006002.1:0-95048 GCA_004026585.1 Noctilio leporinus | reverse complement strand
CATTTACATTTAAGGTGATTATTGATTGATACTTATTCATTGCCATTTTCTCCCTTTGTGTCTGTATTCCTCTTTGGCTTTCTCTGTTTCTTCATTTTATTTGTTTACTTATTTTTATAGCAGACCCTTTAGCATTTCTTGCAATGCTGGTTTGGTAGAGATGTATTCTTTCAGTCTTTTTTTGTCTGGGAAGCTCCTTTTTTCTCCTTCTATCTTGAACGAGAGCTTTGCTGGGTAGAGTATTCTTGGTTGCAGGCCTTTGTTTACCATGACTTGAAATACTTTTTGCCATTCCCTTCTGGCTTGAATTGTTTCTGTTGAATAATCATTTGATAGCCTTATTGGAGCCCCTTTGTATGTTATTTGTCTTTTCTCTCTTGATGTTTTTAGGATTCTATCTTTGTCTTTGAAATTAGCCATTTTAATAATAATGTGCCTTGGTGTTGGTCTGTTTGGGTTGATCCTCATTGGAACCCTCTGTGCTTCCTGAACTGGATTCATGTTTTCACTCATCATGTTAGGGAAATTTTCTATCATGACTTTTTTGAACAGGTTTTCCATTCCTTGTTTCTCTTCTTCTGGTATCCCTATGATACGGATGTTGTTACGTTTCATGTTGTCTTTCACCTCTCTTAACCCCTTTTCAGTCTTGTTCAGCCTTTTTTTATTCTCTTGTACTGTCTTGAAGTATTTGTCTACATTATCCTCCAACTCACTGATCCGGTCTCTGCTTCCTCTAGCCTACTGTTGATTCCTTCTACTGTATTCTTCAATTCAGAAATTGTATTCTTCATTTCCTGCTGGCACTTATTGATAGTTTCCATGTCCTTTTTCATGCTGTTGTAGTTCTCAGTAAGTTCCTTGTAACTTCCATGGAGTTCTTTGTAATTTCCCTGGAGTTGTTCGTAATCCCCCTGGAGTTCTTTGTAATTTCCCTAGAGCTCTTTGTAGTTCTCCTGGAGTTGTTTAAAGTTTTCTTTGATGTGGCTGAGCTCACTGAGCTTCTCTATCATCATTGTTTTGAATTCCTTATCCGATATTCCAGGTGCCTCTGTTTCATTTTGTATTCTTTCTGGGGGTTCTTCCTTTCCTTTTGGTGATGGACTGATTGTTTTTTCCCACATTTTGGGTGTCTGTTCTTGCTTTTTATTTATTTATTTATTTTTATTTTTCCCTTGGGTTAACCTGCTTTCCTTCCTTGCCTTAGTTGAGCACCCTTCTGTGATAGGAGATTTGTGGAGTTCAGTGTTGCCATCTCCCAGATTTTCTCCACTTGCTGTTCTTGGTGTGTCCTTTATTTGGGCTGTCTGGTTGTATTCTGGGCCTGTGGGCTTTTAGCAGAAACAAAAACAAAAACAAAAAACAAAAACAAGAAACAAAAACAAAAAACCAAACCAAACCAAACCAAACAAACAAAAAAAAAAAACGCAAAAGGAAAAAAGAAATAAAAACGATAATAATAATAAGAAGAAAGGGTTTAGATGGCTGTTCACCCTTAATAATCCCTGACTGGTCCAGATGGAGCCTGGACCTGAGGGCTTTTAGCAGAGGGGAAAAAAAAAGAAAGAAAAAAAGGGAGAAAGTCACAAGAGAAAGAGAAATCAATATTAATAAAGAAAAGGTTTAGGTGTCTGTTCACCCATAATGGTCTCTGTTTGGTCCAGGTGGAGCCAGGACCATTGGGTTTTATCAGGGAGAAAAGAACGGAGAAAGAAAGAAAGAGAGAGAGAGGGAAAAAAAAGGATGGGGGAAGAAAGTCACAAGACAAAGAGAAATCAATATTAATAAAGAAAGGTTTTAGCTGCGTGTTCCCCCTTTATGATTTCTGATTGGTCCAGGTGGAGCCAGAACCTGTGGGCTTTACCAGGAAGAAAAGGAAAAGAAAAATTAAAAAATAAAAAAAAAAGAGGAAGGAAGAAAAGAATAAAGAAAGGGTTTAGAAAGGCTGGGGAAGGGAGGAATACTTAGATTGAGGACTGGGAATGCGTTATAGCCACAGAGTGAGTAGACTTTAATTCGAGAGTAGGGGGAGGGTCTTGGGTATTTAGGTGGATTGAGGTATGGGGAGGATTAAGAATATGTGAGAAGTAACTTTTGCAAAGGATATGTTGGGGCTTAATAGTTCATATTGCTCTCGGTATAATTCAGGTGCTTGAGATTGGCAGCAATCCCTTTCCTGAGGCTGCCTCTTTTTCTTGGTCAGGACTTTACAGTCTATAGTCTATATTCTAGACAGTCTTGGCACGTGGCGGGGCCTCTGATTGTCACAGTAGGGCTGATTCTGAGTGTCCGCCCCCAGGTAGGCTGGGCCTTCCGCAGCCTGGCTGGGTTTTAGGTCTGCCGGTGTTCTGGAGCCCGCAGGGAGCCCCTCCCACTCCTGGCGGAGGTTCCTGCCCAGGACGGGCACCCAGCACTTCTGCAGGGCAGCCTGCAAGTTCGCTGGTCCCTGTGACGACTGGCCCCACCCCCGCAGTTCGGGGAGGAGGCCGCCCCTGTCCGTCAACACTGTCCGGGGTCTGCCTACACTGCCCTGCCCTTCCAGGGCAGGCACCACTCCTCCAAGCCAACCAGCTCTCTTCGGAGTCCTTTACTCGGCCTCTGTGATGAGCCCCTCCCAGGCATGGGCGTTGAGGCCTTTGTCTCCCGCAATGGGGGTCAGTTGCCCCCACTACTAGTTCCCGGCTCCTCGGCTTGCCATTTGGAGTTTCCCGCGGAGCCTGGGGGCCTGTGTGGTTGCGCAGGGCTGGGCCTCCCCCTTTGAAGGGGCTTCTAGCTGCTGTTTCCCCGGTGGCCCAGAAGCACTGTTTTCGGCCCTCTCACCACCCAGGCTGGTGCACTTCCTGCTCCCCCGCTCTGGCTTCCCGCAGGACTCTTCTCCTCCTCTAGCCCTGCTCAGAGCCTCCTCTCCCTGTTGCCAGAGTGAGTGTCTCACACAGTCCCTCCCCTGCAAGAGTTCAATTCCACGTTCCCTATGGTGTTTGCCCTTGCCGCCTGCACTTCACTGTTGAGACTTCCAGTCACCAGGGAGCACAGAGCTGGCCTCAGTGAAACGCGCCCCCTGGGCAGAGCCGCCACTGCCCAGAGCCGACCTCAGCCCGCAGGCGGTGTAGGGAATGTCTCACCTACTATCCTGCTGGCCTCCTCTGCCTCTGGGCTGTGCTCCCCTGTGTCCAGATGCTGCCCATTCCAATTCCTAGGGTCCTGAAGACATCTCACGCTCCCTATCTTGTCCTCTAGCTGCTTTGGTACTGGAGAATACCATCAGCACTGCTCTCTACTCTGTTGCCATCTTCCCGATCTCCCCCATGCCCTTTCACACAGTCAATCCCCACCTTGTTGTCCCTGTCCATGGCTCATTAATATTAGTTCCTTGACTGAACCTTTCCTCTTCTTCCCCTCCCTCCGCCTGTCTAGTCACCATCAGTCTGTTCCTTGTTTCCTTGTCTCTGTTTCCATTCTGCTCATCTGTTTGCTTTATTCATTAGTTTCCTGTATTAGGTGAGATCATATGGTATTTGTCTTTTGCCACCTGACTTATTTCACTAAGAATGATATTTTCCAGTTCCAACCATGCTTTTGCAAATAGTAGGAGTTCCCTCTTTCTTTCTGTTGTGTAATATTCCATTATGCAAATGTACCACAGTTTTTAAAAATTTAATTAATTTATTTTTAAATTTTGTTGTTGTATTACATCTATCCCCTTTTTTTTCCCCTTTGTCCCCTTCCCCACTCACCCACTCCCCACCAAAGTCAATCCCACTGTTGTCCATGTCCATGGTTCGTCCATATTAGTTCCTTGACTAAACTACTCCCCTTCTTTGCCTTTTCCTCCCTTCTGCCCACTGAAGGTCTATACATTGTATTCATGTGTCTGGCACAATCTTTTTTTTTTTTTTAATTTGAGGATACATTCATATTTTCAAGTCTTATCATGTATCAGATTGGTACTGATGCTATCTTTTAAAAAAATGATGTTGGTTGATCATGAAAAAATAAATAGCTGCTGATTTGACATTTTCTAAATTGTGGCTTTTCCTCTAAACACCTGTTTTTGTTCAAAGCCTTTGAGATAAGCCCATACCCAGGAGTGAAGGAGAAAAACCCAGCTGCCATGCTCTGCACAGTTCAAATATACTGATTCTGTGGGAGTTGTGTGATATTTCATTCTGACCACAAGCAACCCCTTCTTGAACTGAGTCTAGTGTAATCAAAGGTGACTCCAAGACTGCTCTTGGGCCAGGGGCAGTTTATTGATGAATCATGCTAGCATCATGTCTTTCTTGCCAAAAGTTGAGTCACAGTAAACTTAAGGTAAATATTCTGACAGCTTTTGAAGAAGAATTTGCAAGTTGTTACCTTCAATCTGGCACAAACCCAGATAACTGGAAAAAAAAAAAATAAGGCTTTCTTTTTTCAGTTGTGTCTGGCTGTTTTATTTTTCTTTCAGAAAAAAAAAGAAAAAGACTTAAAAGTTTCCACTGAGTTCCAATCAATATAATGGGCCAAGTCATTCTGGCAGAGGAAAGACCTAAGACAGTGCTCCTGAGGAGTGTGCCAGGAGGTAGGGGTCCCCATGGGATGGCAGGTATAGATGCAGAAACTCCTGAGGTCTGGTGGCAGTAAAGATAGATAGATATACCTGGCCAGACTTGAGGCCATGGGATGATCACTGGCAAATATTGGCAGGCATTTTGTTTGTTTCCTTGCTTGACTATGTGACTCAAATAAGCTACATGACTATATTAACATCTCCTTTCTACAGCCCTTGAAAGTGAGAGATATTGTGACAAAGCTTGGTGTACCTTTCTGCAAAAAGAAAATATATATATATATATTGCATAGGTGAGTATACATTTAGTAAATTAAAATATATCATTTCACTGACATATTTTTTTTGAAATTTGTTCTCTCTGATAAAGTTCATTCTCTGTCTCTCTGTCTCTCTGTCTCTCTGTCTCTCTCTCTCCCTCTCTCTCTCCAATTCCTCCTTTTGGAATGAGTAAACCTCTAGGATTAGTGTATCATGGAAGAGGGGAGATTGGTACTCCAAGTAAAACAACTAGACTTTCTCCTTTTTTTCTTTTTTCTTTTTAGTTTCTTTCTTTTTAAAAAGTAAATTTTATTTTTATTTTTTGGTTACAGTTGACATAGAATATTATATTAGTTTCAGGTGTACAACCAAGTGATTAGACATTTATATAACTTATGAAATAATTACATCAATATGTCTAGTACCCTTCTGACACCATACATAGTTACAACATTATTGACTATGTTCCCTATGCTGTACTTGACATCCCCATGACTATTCTGTAACTACAATTTGTACTTCTAAATCCCTTCATCTTTTTGACACATCTTTCAATCCCCCTCCTATCTGGCAACCATCAACTTGTTGTCTGTATCTTTGAGTCTGTTTCTGGTCTGCTTTTTTGTTTGTTTTGTTGTTTTTTAGATTCTACATATAAATAAAATCACATGGCATTTATCTTTCTCTATCTGACATATTTCATTCAGCATAGTACCCTCTCAATCCATCCATTTTGTTGCAAATGGCAATATTTCATTCTTTTTAAATTGCTGAGTTATATTTCATTGTATATAAGCACCATTTCTTTATCATCTATTGACAGAAACAGGTTGCTTTCATATCTTGGCTGTTGTAAATGACACTGTAATACCACAATGAACATATGGATGTCTTTTTGATGAAGCATTTTGGATACTTTGGGAAATAACCTGAAATGGGATTGATTGCTGGGTACTTCATTGTGTCAATCTGTAGTCTTTGTTTTAAACTCTATTTTGTCTTGTATAAGCATTGCTACCCCAGCTTTTTTTTTTTTTCTGTCTTCATTCTCATGAAATATCATGAGATATCAATATCTTTTTCCATCCCTCTACTTTTTGCCTGTGTATGTCTTTCTATCTGAAGTGATCCTCTTATAGATGGCATATGTAAGGGGCTTATTTTCTTGTATAGTCAGCCACTGTATGTCTTTTAATCCACTTGCATTTAAAGTAATTGCTGGTAGATATGTATTTATTGCCACCTCCTCCTCCTTTTCATCCTTTCTCCTTCTTCTTCTTCCTGTTTTTCAAGACCCTTTAACACTTGGTTTGGTGGTGATGAATACCTTTAGTTTTCTCTAGTTGGGAAGATCTTTATCTGGCCTTTGATTCTAAATTATAGTGTTGCTGGGGAGAGTAATCTTGGTTAGAGGTCCTTGCTTTTCATTACTTTGAATATTTTGTGTCAATTCCTTCTGGCCTGCAAAGTTTCTGTTGAGAAATCAGCTGACAGTTTTATGGGAGCTCCCATGAGAATGTTGGTAACAAATTGGTTTTCTCTTGTTGCTTTTAAGATCCTCTCTTTGCCTTTAATTTTTGCTATTTTAATAATAGTGTGTCTTGGTGTGGGCCCCTTTGGATTTGCCTTGTTTGGGACTTTCTGTGCTTCATGGACTTACAGCTCTATTGTCTTCACCACATTAGGGGAGATTTCTGTCATTAATTTTTTCAAATAGGTTTTCGATTTCTTGTTCTCTCTTCTCCTTCTGGCATCCCCATAATGCAAATGTTGGTACTGTTAAAGTTATCCCAAAGGCTCCTTAAACTATCCTCATTTTTTTTTCTTTTTGCTATTCGGATTGCATGTTCTCTGCTTCCTTATCTTTTAAATTTGATTTGATCCTCTGTTTCATCTACTCTACTGTTGACTCCGTTATGTATACAACACAACAATAAGAAAAACAATTAAAGACTAGAGCAAAGACTTAAATAGACATTTAACAATAAAAAGTATTAGAAACTAATAATCACATTAAAAATGCTCTGCATTATTAGTCATATGAAATGCAAATTAAACTACAAGGTGTTATATACAAAGGCCACTAGTTTAAAGTTAAAAAGACCAACAATAGTGTCATGAGCATATGGATCAACTGGAATTCTAATTCATGATAATGGGAGAGAAAACATAACTGCTGAGGAAACAGTTAAAAACCTTCATGTAAAGTTAAAAACTAAACAAAATGCAAATAACCTATCAGTCTGATAGGTACTGGACTTTTAATTATCTCATGAAGAAAATGTAAATGTGTCTCAAAAAGACTGCTTCTTTGTTTGTATTGATATACCTGAAAGATATTTTGTCAATTGAGGAATATAAGTGTATCTGTGTAAATAAAAACAGAGAAATGCCAATGTAACATATGCACAGAATGTGTAGGGAAGAACTAATAAGCTAACACAAATTGTCTAGAGGGCAGGGACAATAGTACTGAGAGAGAGAGACAAGATTAGGAAATGTACTTAACCTCAAACACAGTGAAAAGACACAGAAACTTTCTGCAACATTTTCTCTTTTGTAGTATCTGTGTGGTTTTGGCATAGAGAAGATGGTTAAAATGTTGAATAAATAAATGAAGTTTAAGTTAGCAAGTGTTTTTCTACATAGACATATATTTAATGCTGTAATATAAATTACAATAATAAGCTGGCATAAATAATGTCACTAAATGGATGTTGTCATGGTTATCGATTCCTGCACAACAAACTACCCAACACTTAGTTATTTAAAACAATTCATTCTGGACTTCCAGTCAAGATGAAGGTGTAGATAAACATGGTTCACCTCCTCATCACAACCACATCAAAATGACAACTAAACTATAGAATAACCATCACTCAGAACTATCAGAAATCAAACTGAATGGAAGTCCCATAACTATGGAATTAAAGAAACCACATCTATACAGACTGGTAGGAGGGGCACAGATGTAGAACATGCTGGCTACACATTCACATGTGGTGGATAAAAATTCAGGAGTGATATTTTGGGAGCAAGGACTCTCAGCCCCACACCAAGACCCTAGGTCTAAGGTTCCAGTGTTAGGAAGATGAACCTCCACAATTTTTGGCTGCAAAAATCAGTGGGGACTGAATTGGTGGAAAAAAGTAGTTCCAAGTAGTTTCTCTTAAAGAACCCACACTCTGACTTAGGCTCACTCCCTCTGAGCTCCAATACCAGGGTAACAGCTCAAAAGGCACCAGTGGCATACAGGGAGGAACTGAAGTGTCTAGCATCAAAGCAAGAGGTAAGGGACAGCTTTCTTTCAGACAGAAAGGTGGGCAGATGCCAGTATTCCTTTCCTGAGCTCTCTCCACAGACAGCCACAGAGCCATCAGGCAGGTGCCATATGAGACTCAATCAACCTTGCTAATACTGTTTGCCCCACCTTGGAGATCCTCTCAGGCTCTGCCCCACATGACTTATAGGTTCACCTAAGCTGTTAATGGTGGCTTTTCCATATCAATAGCTGATCTTGGCTTATGGTTTACAAATTCCTAAGCTCTCTCAAAAAGCGACAGCCAGCCTCAGCAAGCCCCCAGTTCCCATACCTCTTGCTAAGGGTCCCCAGGCCCAGCACTAGCAGCATTCAGCTTAGATTCACAGTTTGATCTTGCCTGGGAACCCCCAAGTCCAGCACAAGTAGCTGCCATGTACTAATTGCTTTGTAGCTCATGCAGGTTGGCCCTGGGCAGAACACAGAAGGGGGCATAACTTGGACTGTGCCACAGAGAAATCCTGGAGCCTGTATACTCAGTGGGCAGCCACAGACCACACTAGATCACCATCACTCTGCCCCTGTGCAGCCAATCTTCCACTGAGGGCTGAGGTTGTTGGTCAGTGATCAGAGATAGTCCTTTTAGCTGACTGGCCTGAGTAAACCTGATTCATTGATCTGCCAACAGCAATCAAGGCTCAACTACAAGAGGAGGGTATCCTCAGCCCACTTAAATGGTGCACCTCAAGTACCCAGATTGGAAGATAGGGAAGGCTGTGCCACTAGACCCTACAGGACACATACTACATTAGGCCATGCTATCAAGACAGGGAGTCACAGCAGCTCTACTTAATACATAGAAACAAACACAGGGAGGCTGCTAAAAATGAGGAGGCAAAGAAATGTGGCCCAAATGAAAGAACAGATAAAAACTCTGAAAAAGAACTAAATAAAAGGGAGATAAGCAATCTATCAGATGCAGAGTTCAAAACACTGGTTATAAGGCTGCTCAAGGACTTAATGAGGACCTCATCAGCATAAAAAATATCCAGTCAGAAATGAAGACTACACTAATCGAAATGAAGAACAATTTACAGAAAAAGAACAGTAGAGTGAATGAACACAAGAATCAAATCAATGATTTGGAACATAAGAAAGAAATATACAACCAATCAGAACAAACAATAAAAAGGACTAAAAGAACAAACACAAACAAAAATATTGTAAGCAGTATCTGGGACAACTTCAAGTGTTCCCACATTCTCATCATAGGGTTGCCAGAAGGAGAAGAGAAAGAGCAAGAAGTTGGAAATCTATTTGAAAAAATTGCTGAAAGAAAACATCCCTAACTTGGTGAAGAAAATAGACATTCAAGTCCAGGAAGCACATAGAGTCCCAAACAAGGTAGATTCAAAGAGGCCCAGTCCAAGACACACCATACTTAAAATGCCAGTTTAAAGATAAAGAGAGGATCTTAAAAGGAGCAAGTTACCTTCTGGGGAGTGCCCATAAACTGTCAGCTGATTTCTCAAAAGTTATTTTGCAGGCTAGAAGGAATTGGCAAGAAATATTCAAGTCATGAAAAGCAAGGACCTATAGCCAAGTTTGCTCTATGTAGCAAAGCTATCATTTAGAATCAAAGGTACAATAAAAATGAAGATAAAAAGAACTAATTCATAGTGTAAATGTAGTGTCATGAAGCTGTCATGCAGTAAAATGTATTTTATAGCTTTAGAATACATTTGTTTTTATCTCTCAAGAACTCTTGGAATTAATTGTCCTAATCTGAGACAATATAATACAAGCATATTGTAAATCAGGGATACATGCTTTTTTTTATATTCAAAATGGCAGTTCATAATTTGATTCAGATAATTTTACTGTTTTTGTTTTTCTATCAGAGCTCAGGTACAGGGTGGAGTTTAACATTCCTTGTTTCATGGTGCATTATTAATTGTTGGTCCTTGTTAAGGCCCTCTCATTCATTTCTTTTATGGCTTTCATTTTATGACCCCTCATGAACCTCTCCTTTACTTCAGAGACAACAATTTCAATGTGTGTACCTTTTGCTTATACAGTATGGAGCAAAAGTAGGTTTATGATTGTCCCTATGGAAAAATATATAAAACAATAATGAATAAATAATACTACATGAATGCATTTCATGTTTTGTGTACTCACCCTGTATATATGTGAAATGGACATTACTCTGTTATATGGGTGTATTTTTTAATTGTGGTAAAAACACACACACATTATATGTATGTGTGTGTGTGTTTATATAATGAAGTTTACCACTTTAATTATATAATTCTGTGGTATATATACATTCATGATGTTATGCAGCTACCACAGCTATTTCTAAAACTTTATTATCACCTTAAAAAGAAATTTATTCTTTGCATTTCCTATTTCTACTTGATTCCAAATGTTTTTGCTGGTTCAATGGTGACTTTGTTGGAGGGAGTACTTCTACCATTTGCATTTTTTATCCAGTCTACCCATTTGTTCCTTTTAATAGAAGAGATTAACCCATTTACATTTAATTACTGATAAGAAAGGATTTATTTATAGCTGCCAATTAGTTAATTGTTCTGCATATCTTACATGCTTTTATTTCTAATTTCTTTTATTATTACCTTTTTTGTATTTAGTTGGCTATTTGTAGTGTTCCATTTTGATTCTCCTCTTTACTTCTCTGTATATTTTAAACATTATTTAATAATAACCTTGGGATTTACAATTAATATTAAATTTACAACAATAATGTCAACTCAGAGTCACATTAATGTAGTTTCAATAGTATAGAAACATTCTATTCCTACACATCTCAATCCCTCCCTCTTTATATTGTTATTGTGACAGGTACATTCTTTACCCATTGTGTGTTCTTTGAAATGGATTTATAATGACTGTTTTATGCATTTGAACTTTAAGTCATGTAGAAGAAAAGAGGAGTTACAAGACAGAGCCCCATAAAACTGGATTTTATATTACTTACAATAGTTTTCTTTATCAGTGTTCTTTATTTTTTTCTTATGATTTTTGAGTCATTATCTACTGTTCTTTCATATCAGCCTAAAGGACTCCCTTGAGCACTTCTTGTAGGGAGGATTACTGGTAATAGACTTCCTTAACTTATGTTGTTTTGGAAATGTCTAGTTTTTTCCATCATTCTAAAGGATAGTTTTGCCAGATATAGAACCCTTGTTTTACAGCCTTTTTTTTTTTCTTCAGGATTTTAAATATGTCATCCCACTGCCTTCTGGCCTAGATCTTCCTACTTCACCATTTTTGCAAGATGTCACTTGTATGAATGCATTTTGAAAGTCATGAAAAATGGCATCTATCAATCTACATTTTTATTTCTTACTTGCCTACCAATCATGATATATTTTTTAATTGTGGCAAAATATACATAACATGAAATTTACAATTTTAACCATTTTTAAGAGCACAGTTCAATGGTATCTGTTTATAGAACTGAAACTTCCATCTTGCAAAACTGAAATCCTGTACCCAATAATAGTAACTCCCCATTCTACCCTCCCCCACAGCCCCTGGCAACAACCACTCTACTTTCTATCTCTTTGAATTTCACTACTCCAGGTACCTGAGATAAGTGGAATTATACAGCATTTGTTCTTTTGTGACTAGGTTATTTCACTTAGCATGTCTTTGAGATTCATCCATGTTGTAACATGTGTCAGAATTTCCTTCCTTTTTTAGGCTGAATCATATTCCATGGCATGATTCTATCACATTTTGTTTATTCATTTATTCATCAGTGGACATTTGGGTTGGTTGTACCTTTTGGCTATTATAAATAATGCTGCTATGAACATGGGCATAAAAATATCTGTTTGAGTCCCTGCTTTCAATTCTTTGGGGTGTAGCCAGAATTGGAATTGCTGGATCATATGGCAAAACTATGTTTAATTTTAAGAAGTTACCATACGGTTTTCTATAGTGGCAACATTATTTTGCATTCTCACCAACAATGCATAAGGATTCCAACTTCTCCACATCCTCACCAACACTTTCTATTTTCAGAATATTTTTTACAGTAGCCACCCTAGTAGATGTGTCATCATGTTTTTAGAGCCAAGCATATCTATCTTCCAATTGCTACATTATAACCCACAAATGTGACTCTGCATCATTTCATCTGTATTCTCTCCCAAGGTGGTCACCCAGGTATAGATTCCCGCTGTCATAAATAAAGTTGTGGTAACATCTTTACTCATGTTCTTTTATAGGTTTATGTAAAACTGGCTTTGGCATATATGCCCAGGAATGGAATTGCTGGATCTTAGAATATATGTACTCATTTGACCAACTAATTTAAGTAAAATCAGATCACTCTCTAAAATGGTTATATTGGTTTATACTCTGCCAACAATGTATAAGGATTGTCTATCTCTAGAAATATTTTACCAAAATGTAGCATTATATAGTTTTGTTATGCAGTTTTACATGTATAGAGTTAATTTGTGGGTTGTTTTCTGATTTTTAATTATTTTGAATGTTTCTTTCTATAATTATTAGCTTTGTGAGTTTTCTATATTGA
Source organism: Noctilio leporinus (assembly GCA_004026585.1). Taxonomy (NCBI): domain Eukaryota; kingdom Metazoa; phylum Chordata; class Mammalia; order Chiroptera; family Noctilionidae; genus Noctilio; species Noctilio leporinus. The sequence continues at coordinate 82,409 of PVIW01006002.1, read as the reverse complement.
AAATGCTCTGTTTATGCCTTTTGTCCTTTTAAAATTTTGAGTTGCAGCCTTGGCTGGTGGCACAGTGGATAAGGTGCCAGCCTGTGAACCCAAAAGTTGCTGGTTCGATTCTCCTGCCAGGGCACATAACCAGGTTGCAAACCAGGTTGCAAGCCAGGTCTCCAGTCAGGTTTACAGCTGGAGGCAGGTGAAAGGCAAACATACACTGATGTCTGTCTCCCTCTCTGCCTCTCTCCTTTCCCCTCTCTCTGAAAATAATAAATAAAATCTTTAAAATAAAATAAAATAAAATAAAATAAAATTTTGAGTTGCTATAGGTTTTCTGGAGTGTATGGGTACTGGCAGAATAAGCTCTGATATTCTGGATGTTAACAATTTCTTTTAGATATTAAATATTTATTGTGTCATGTGTTTACTATTTGTCCAAAGTGTTAGGTGTTTTTCATTAAATAGAAGTTTTTATTTTGATATAATCAAGTTAAACTTTATTTTTTAATTGTTTTAAAATAATTTTTATTTATTATTTTTTAGAGAGAGAGGTAGGGAGAGAGGCAGAGAGGGAGAGAGACATCAATGTATGCTTGCCTTTCATCTGCCTCCAGCTAGGGATCTGGCTGGAGACCTGGCTTGCAACCTGGTTATGTGCCCTGGCTGGGGAAATGAATCAGCGACCTTTGGGTTCACAGGCTGGCACTTTATCCACTGTGCTGCCAGCCAGGGCAAGTTAAACAATTTTAGCCTATGAATTACATTATTTTATTTTTGAGGATGTGGAAGACATGTTGGCTAACATTTTATTGTACAAATTATTTATGTAATTTTATTTTATTTTAATTAGCATTTCCCTGCCCTTAGTTAACATGAATGATTCTTTTACATTTTATTCTATGAACTCCAAAGTTTTACCTTTCCTGTTTAAGTTTTAGCCAATGTTATATCTACCTTTACATGTGGTGGTGTTAGGAAGAGATTCAGTTTTATTTTTCTATGTATAATAAAGAATTTTTTCTATATATTTTCCCTACAATATATACTAATCAAGTTATCCTTTTTCCATTGATTTGCAATACCGCTTCATCAAGCATTTTGTTCCCATATGCATACAGATCTGTTTTTTGCATTTTCTATATATTACATTGCCCTGTTTATGTTTGTTTTCCACCAGTGACACAGGGTTTTTAAAAATTATAATCATAATTTGTTACACTTTGATGTAAAATTGCTAATGCTAAATAATTTTTGACCTACAAAAAATGATAATTTCAGTGCTCGCCTCAGCAGCACATAAACTAAAATTGGAACAATACAGAGAAGATTAGCATGGCCCATGAGCAAGGATGACATGCAAATTCATGAAGCATTCCATATTAAAAAAAAAAAAAGAAACAATTTCATGTGGTTCCACCTAACAGTATATCTACTATCTAACTGGGAAAGTTACCTAAGTCTCTTCTCTTTGCTCTCTTTAAAAGTTGGTTTGTTCTGCCATAAAAATTTCACATTGTTTAACAATTAAAAAATTAACTAGAGGACCTAGCTGGTGGCACAGTAGATAAGGAGCCAGCCTGCGAACCCAAAGGTTACTGGCTCGATTCCCAGCCAGAGCACATAACTGGGTTGCAAGCCAGGTCTCCAGCCAGATATGTAGCTGGAGGCAGGGAAAGGTATCTCTCTCTCTCTCCCTTCCCCTCTCTCTAAAAATAATAAATAAAATCTTTTAAAAAATTAACTAGAATTATGATTGAGTTTCATTGAATTTTAGATCAATGTAGGGAAAGTAAATTCTTTTATAATGTCAAGGCAACTCATGGAAGGGCATGAAATTCTATTCAAATATTTTAAAATATTCTTTATTAAAGCTGTAAATTTCTCTTTGCTAAAACTATGTACATTCTTGATTGAATTTGTGAATCTTTTATAACATTTGTTATGTTGAAAAGTACTTTGTTTTATTTTGTTTCAGTCTTTACTGGAATGGAGAAATACTATTTATTTTTCTAGGTTAATCTCTATCCACATATCTTGATGAATACTTATTACTTCTTATCATTTTATATTAGAAGTGGGTTGATTTTATTTGTTTTTTTCTTGATATATGATAATATTATCTATAAATACTGACAGTTTTATCTCTTTCTTTACATTTAAAACTGTTTCCTTTTCTTTTCCTACAATAACCAATACTATGTTTAATACTAGTGGTAATAAGGAATCCTTATTTTTTCTTAGACTTAAGGGGAAATTTTAGTTTCTCCATGTTTGCAATCTTTAACATTTAGAATTCTCTTTGTACATTTTATCCTCTCAGAATGACCTCAGAACATATAATCAGGGGCCTGGCTTAGACCTTTTCTCCTTATTTTCTTTTTTAAAAAAAATTTTATTCATTATTTTTAGAAAGGAGGGCAGGGAAGGAGGAAGAAAGGGAGAGAAACAGCAATGTATGGTTTCCTTTCACCTGCCTCCAGCTACAGGCCTGGCTGGAGACCTGGCTTGCAACCTGGTTATGTGTCCTGACTGGGAATTGAACCAGTGATCATTGGGTTTTCAGGCTGGTGCCTTATCCACTGAGCCACCAGTCAGGGCTTTGTCCTTATTTTCTAAAAATCATACCTGGTTAATGCTGCAGCTTGAAGCAGGGTGGAATATAATTGATTTTTTACATTATGCATCTTCTAGTCCTCATCCTAGTCAAAGCTGCATGTCTTTTTGTATGTCTATATAAAATACTCTAATTTATTCTTCCTCTCACCTTTGACACATCATGGAAGACTGAAAGAAAAAAATCTGGTTTGGGGGAGGTTCCCTTTACTTCCTAAAAGAGAGAACTCCTTGTTTCTCCCTAACCAGTGAAGGGAAGCTTCATACATTTCTAAGAAATTGTGTTTTGAGTTTCTGGTATTAACCTCTAATATGTGAGATAATTAGTGACTTTCTCAACTCTTTTTCCATAGCAACCTAAACAGCTTACTAAATATGCCCATGCCATACAATTTGCAATCACTTTCCTTGGCATGTTTCACCCCAAAGGTATTTAAAACTTACACCTACATGAAAACCTACAAACAGATTTTTATAACAGCTTCATTTATTATTACCAAAACTTGTCCAAGATGTCCATCAGTAGGGAATGGATGAACTGTAGTACATGCAGGCAGTGAAATACTAGTCAGCAACAAAAAGAGATATTAAGCCATGAAAAGATGTGGAGGAAATATAAATGCACTTAGTAAGTGAAAGAAGGGACTCTGAAAAGTCTATATAGTGTATGATTCCAACTATATGACATCCGGGAAAGACAAAACTATGAAGACAGTAAAACGATCAGTGGTTGCCAGTTAGAAAAGGGATTAGTTAGCAGAGCACAGAGGATTTTTAGGGCAGTGAAACTATTCTGCAAGATAGTATGGTAGTAGATACATGTCATTATACATTTGTGAAAACCCATAGAATATACAACATGAGTGAACCCTAAAGTTAACTGCGTACTTTGGGTGATAATGATGAGTGAACGAAGGTTTGTTCATTGTAACAAATGTACTGCTCTAGTGGGTGATGCTAATAGTTGGGGAGTTGTATTTGTCAGACAGGGAGAACAGATGAGAAATCTCTGTATTTTCTACTCAGTTTTGCTGTGAATCTAAAATAGCTCTAAAAATAGTTTATTTTCTTAGCTAAATAAGAAGTAAAAGCCTCTTTTAAAAAATCACTTCATCCATGTCTGCTGGATATCCCAGGGTTCAGGGTGTTCTCTGTCACTAGCTTAATCAGTCCTCAAACTTCTGGAATACATTTATGCACACTTGTGATTTTCATCTTCCTTTGTCTAATAGTCTGCTAGAATGTTCCTCCTAAGGAATAGATATTATTTTTAAGCAGTGAAGTTCCACACTATGAACTCTTGCAGAGGAGACATCAGTGTGAGCTCATACTTAACTTAATATAGGTACATTTTGCTACATGAAGAAATATTTATATGTGAGGATGTACAAGAACTGGTGTGCACACATATATTTCTTGCTCTGTTAGCTGAGAGGGCTTTAAATAGTGACAACTCAGTAGCAAGGAGCATACCTAAATGCCCAGATCTTTGTTACTGATACTGTTCTCCAATAAAAGAAACCAGGACTCCTTAGAAAAACAGCTGATTTTAGGAATGAAGCAGGAATTATACAAGATGAATCTGTAACATCTTATAGTTCCAGAAACTAAAAACTTTATTTTTTAAAATTTTTATTTATTGATTTTGAGAGAGAGAGAGAGAGAGAGAGAGAGAGAGAGAGAGAGAGAGAGATCCGCTGCTTCACTGACCATGCTTTCATTGGTTGATTCTTGTATGTGCCCTGACTAGGCATTGAACCCACAAACTTAGCATATCAGAACCACACTCTAACCAACTGAGCTACCTAGTTAGGGCCAGAAAGTAAAGACTTTCAAAAAATGTTTTAAACCACAATGTTGTCGGGGATGGTATCGAAGAAACATAGGGGCTCCCAGTGGCCAAAGCTGAACAATTTGAGCAAATAAATAAATAAATAAAGTGATATTGAATTATAACCCAAAATATAAAACAAATATCAATACATCATACTGGTATAAATATATGATATGATTGAATAAATAAATGAATGAAGGAGAATAGACACATTTCCCATGCAGAATAATTCTAAGTAACTTAAGCAGATACTCTGTCCTCAAGGTGGTAGAGCAGAACTTCCTACTTTTTAAGTGTGGGCTGCACATAGTAACTTCCTTCCAAAAAGTTTAGTATGGACAGCAGTGGAGAAACCTGACTGACACTACTACCTCAAGCAGGTGATTAAGGTAAATATCAACAGTGATAAATCACATTGATAGTGTGTATCATTGATAAATGTGATAATAATGGCAGCCATCCACAGACAATTGGATAAAGAATATATGGTACATAAACAGTGGAATATTATACAGCAATAAAAAAGAATGAAATCTTGCTATATGTGACAACATGGATGATCTAGTGGGTATTATGCTAAGTGGAATAAGTCAGAGAAAGTAAATACCATGTGGTTTCACTTATATGTAGAATTGAAAAACAAAACAAATACTCATAAAAAAACAGAGGCCAAAAGGATGGTCACCAGAAAGTAGGGGAAGGGGGATAGGTTAAAAAAAAAAAATGGAATATAGTCAATAATATTGTGATAAGTTTACACAGTGACAAATTATTAATAGACTTAGGTGATCACATTGTAAGTCATAAAAATGTTGAATCACTATATTTATGATACACCTGAAACTAAAATAACCAATATAAGATTATCTACCAACTATACTTAAATTTTAAGAAAGCAATGGCATTTTACTTCTGTGATCTTTCTCCCTAAAACCTGTAACTCCAATCTAATTTTGAGATAAGCATCAGGTGAACATCACCAGTACTCCTTGAAACTGTCAAAGTCATCAAAAATAAGAAAAGTCTGAGAACAATTACATCCAAGAGAAATCTAAAATGATGGGAATATTAAATATCATTTGGTAACAAAGATGGGATCCTAGAACAGAAAAAGGATATTAGGTAAAAACAGAAAAATGTGAACATAGTATGGATTCTAGTTCATTAATTGGTCATTGGTTACAATGTTAGTGGTAGGGGAGAAATGGGTTTGTGGAGGATATGGAAATTCTCTGCACTCTCTGCACAATTTTTTTTTTGTAAATCTGAGACTATTATGAAACAAAATATTTTATTCAAAAAGCCCTCCTGAGGCTTCACTGAGAGTTCCAGGTGCAGTGCCAGTGTCCTGAGTGGGTAGAGGTGGCCGGGGGGACCTCCACTAGGCTTAACATGTGCACCTCCAGACAGAGTGTGTGTACGTGCAGGTGCGCTGGGCATTAAAGCCAGGATATGCATTCTGCTTAACAAAGCAAATGAGAATGTGTGCTCTATGTGTGTTAGAAATTTATTAGCAATGACTTAGGGGCAGCCCTCCCGTACCCAGACTTCCTGCTGTCCCAGAGGCAATGGTTTAAAAGTGAGTCCAAAACTCCTGAAATGAGCTCCCCAGAGCTTTGCTTTTAAGCTACCTCACCCCAAAAGGGAAAACCACGATAGATGAATGATCACACTATTCGATTTTTTCCTCTGCCAGAAAGTGACTTTCTGTCCACCCCTCTCAACTTCCTCTCACCTTGACAGATACTCTGCTTTGTTCTTATTTTCAAGGCCTCTTGGCATTACCTCAGAATAAGCTAAAATCTTTTTAAATTGGATCCTTGAATAATTCCAGAGGGGAGAGCTTCTTTGCAAATTCTGTTTGCTTATGGATTCCATACTGTGTTTGCAAATTCTACAGTGCTGGAAAGCCTCCAGACCTATTTAAATCCCTCTTCCAATTACCCAGCACCATCAAAGATGTCAGTGACTTGAAGCAAAAGTCCAAAAGGATTCTTCTCTTTAGAATGTGTGTGTGAAAGTTCAGAACTTTTAAAAAGCATGTTGCTTGTATGATACCATCAGCTGGTCACCAGGAAAGGGACCTTCAGGCCATCAGTCCTGTCCTGTTGGCTACTGAAGCTAGTGGCAGCTGCCTCTGGCAAGTGGTCAAGTTTCCCAGCAGGTGAAAGATTTAGAACAAATTGGAAAAGAACATCTTTGATTTAGGCCACTTACATTCAGTTTGGCTGCTCCCAAGAGTCACAACTGAGCTATTACTGTAAGTAGGCTGTCTGAGTTGTCCCTCCCACCTGCTGAAAGGCTCCTAAATGTTGGAAATCTACAGAGCTGATTATCCTCTAACCAGTTTTGTTTTGTTTTCCTCTGAAAAGGGAGCAAGGTGAAAAACTGCTAAATATTAGTCCTGGGAGGCTTTGTGAGTTCATTTCATAGTCCTTGGGCTTTTGCAATTCTAACTTGGGAAAGAAAAAAATGTGTTGTGGCTGTTCATAACCACAGGCCTTTTGTTGACTCAAGGAGCTGTCTCATGAGGGAATGATGTCCCAGAATGTCTCTCCTAGTATACTCATTTTTCCCACTTGCAGAAATAATGACCCTATGCCCTGAGATGGAGGCCTATGGAGAAGGAAATCCAGCCACAGCACATGATCATCAGGGCTCCCCAGCATGTGTTCACTACTGTCCCTGCCTCTCCGGGTGAGGATGCTCATTAGGGACTGTCATAGTCATCTCAAGCTTCTATAACAAAAACACCTTGGATTGGGTGTCTTATGATCAACAGAAATTAATTTCTCACTGTCCAGAGAGACTGGGAAGTCCAAGGTCAAAGTACCAGCATGGCCAGGCTCTGGTGTTGACACACTTCCAGTTTACAGACAGCCTTTTCCTCGCTGTGTCCTCATATGGTGACAGGAACTATGGAGTTCTCTCCAGAGTTCTCATTAATAGGGACTCTACCCCAAGACCTAATCACCTGCTAAAGCCCCACCTCCAAATACTATAAAATTGGGAGCTGGAGTTTCAGCATATGAATTTGTGGGGGATCCAAACATTCAGTAGGTAGCAGAGACCTTCCGTATACTCCTTAGCTTTGCACTGGAGGCAGTTCCCTACTGAAGTGGTGGTACCATCATCAGCTGGCTGGGAACCCCACGAATGTCAGCACCATATTTCTCTGCTAAATCACTAGTGCTGGAGCTTAGGTACCTCTGATCCAGAGGCTTAAGGCCTCTGTTTGTTAGAATCACACTCATTTCCTAATCTGGAATTGTACAGGAAGTTTTCCATGGTCACAAGCTGATTCAACAGATCCTTCTGAACAGCTGGAAGAGTGTCTAGTCCATGGACCTCATGTTTTTGGAGGATTCTTTTATAACTCAAGTGTCTCTCCTTTTTTTCACCACCACTCAAACTCTGTGCTTTATTGACTTCTTGTGTCCCTTCTGTCCACCACCAAGAATCAGCCCTCAATATTATGGGGCCTTACTCTGCCCTGGTCTCCCATGGCTAACATGACTGGCTCACTGTTTTGATCAAGACTGAAAACCCTGCATCCCAGGAGTCCCTCCAGTTCCAGACAACCCAAGATGATTGGTCACTCTATCTGTGGCTCACTGACCTGAGCTCAGGTGGGTGGCCCAAAGATGCAGCCAGGCCTCTGTAGCTGACTCACTTTCCTTAATGAAATTTGCTACGAGCGTCTGATCAGCTATGTTCCTGGGCTTTGAGGAGTTGCTGAAACATCTGTTTTGTTTTATGGAAGAATCTCTTTTGGTTGTGGGAGGAAGTTAACAAATTAATTGGGACCTTGATAATATTAACACAGAGCTCCCATGGGCCTTGGGCCCCTTTATCAATAAGGCTGCATTTCTTGGATGTTTCTTCAGTGCTGAACCAGTGGGCTACACTCGACTGTGCTAGATGTAAGGCTTCAGAAGAAGCTGTTTCAAACACCTGGATCAGCTCTCCCAGTAATGTGGCCAAGAAGTTCCCAAAAGGCAGCTAAACCTACACAGTCTTGTTTGCTGCCTCTAGAAAACAAAATCATATCAACCTGTGTTCTTGCTACCCCTGCTTTATTACAGTTTCTGAGTCAAATGAGCAATGGGATTTCAGAGAAGAGAAGGTATATAGGTTTGAGGGACTCTGGAAGGGTTCTGGAGAGCAAGAGGCTGAGCTGTACTTTGAAGAGTGAGAGCTGCCAAATGGAAATAGATGCTGGGGTCATGTTCTAAAGTTAAAGCCACACCCTCAGTCCATGATACAGGTACACCTGGCTTACTTCTCTTCTTTTCACAACCATACTGGTTTGGGAGACTGAAGAGTACCTCAAGTGATCTTTGATCCCAACCCTTCTCCCAAGAACTATGTCCATTTGTAACCCACACAACTATTTAGGTGACTACTAGGAAATCTTCCAAGCAAAGTAAAAACAGCAGGGACTCCAGTAATCCATTTTAACCATAAAATGTCTTTTCAGTCAGTATATTTTTTTCTCTTATTTTTCCTGCAATGTTAGCAGTCTCTGCTTTGTTGCTATTACCATACCTGTAGTCTTTCTTGTTTTGAATTGTAGAAGAAAGCAAGCTGGAGATGGATTTTCCTTAGTGTCTGAATCACATTTTGTGAGTAAGTTAGATGGGAAAACATCTGTTCTTGTATCTGTGATGCTGAGTATGAGTGTGCAGGGCTGGGAGGAGGTTGGTGGAGGGGATGAGAAATCTATGGAGCAGTTTGAGAATAATGAGTGAAATGACCATAACTGAGACTGAGCACTAATTTGCTCGTAGTAAATAAGATGGGCTCTGTCAAGGCATGGATTAAATTTTCTGAGCCCTGTCTTCTTTTGCATTCATTTTCTCTCCTTTCTCCCATCTTATCTCAGATTATTTTCCTTACTGCTTCTCCAATCAAAGCCTGTTCTCAATACTCATTCACACTGAGGTGTAAATGATGGATGGCAGGTCAAACGAGGACTACTTGTGAATTATTTTCTATTGTATTAGATTATACTCAGACTATAAGCATGGTTAAATTGTGGACTATCAAGTATGGGATGTTGGTTGGAAAGGATGTTTAAGCCTTTGGGGATATTGCAAAACACAAACTCTGGCTGATAGGACTCCATCTGAAGATAAAGCCAACTTTGACAGGTAGAAATTCAATTAAAGGTGAAAATAAAGGTGAAAATTTACACTTGAATACAATAGCCCAGAATGGGAGAAAACCCACGTTGCAGACTTAGAGTAACGTTGCCTCTATTTTTTGTATGCTGCTTAACTATGGTTCTTTAAAATTCTGAATTACTTCCTAAACATTTAATGGATTTGAACCTAGCCAAGATATGATTTATCATCTCTTTCTAATAAGTCAATCTGCTAATGTTCCTTGAGGGTCTACATACAAAAAGCATTTTACTTCTTCCTTGGTAGGATACAAAATGAATATAGGAATATCTTTTTTACAAGGTTCTTTTAATAATTAGAGGTAATCTCTATAAGTGATTTCATATAAAATAAGCACTCAGTGTTTGATTGTTGCTTTGTCGTTATCCCAGCTTGAATACCTTCTGCCTGCTTGACTTTGAATAAGTTAATTAACTTCTCTGAGCTTTGGGTCCTCTGGAGATATGTGTAGTTCTTACTTTACAAGTCTGTTATGAGTTTCTGATAAGATAATATATGTAAAGTTGCTTTGAAAATTATGAAACACTGAGGAAACATAAGGAATTATTCATCTGTCAGAGGGAGGAACATTCAGTCCCAAATGAGTAGAGGAAGTTAAGTGCTCTTGCTGTGTCTTCTACCACCTGGAGCAGACCCAGGAGTCTTGGAACATTTCCACTGCACAGTTCACTGCCAGGGGTATGAGTCCAGGTCTTTGTTTGATTGGGTTCATAGGAAGTTAGAAGGTAAGGTTGAAATTGTTCTAAACTTTCAGCTTCTGGTTGCATCATCTATTTGTTCATTCATTCAATGAGACAGAGAGAGAGAGAGAGAAACTATTTTTCTGATCTTCTGACTCTTCTAAGGATTAAGCCAAGAAATGCCCTCTTTAATTCCTATTGCAGAGCATGGTGGGCAGGGTGGGATGATACATCTGTACAAGAGATGACTGGGTAGCTGTGAGCTCCTGGGGTGACCTGATGGATGAAAAAGAGGATTCAATGGAAAATAATCTCACAGGATGATCAATTCTTAACTGGTCATGTCATAGTGGGTAGTCAGCCTCCAGGCCTATAACTTTCTTAGTGAAAGGTTTCAAGCCAGCCCCGTCCATTGTTCTTGTGCCTCTAACACACCTTTCAAATACCAGAAGTAATACCTTCAATGGGGGCATTAACCCTCAAGAGAACACATAATCTTGTTAATTATCCTGTCATGTAATCCCTGCCTTGTTTACACCAATCTTCCTTATATCCCCCGCTTAATTTCAAATGCATAAATGAAGCTGCCATTCTCCAGAGTATTTGAGATCTTGCTCCCTGGTACACATCATCAGTTAGGTTCAAATAAACTTGAACAAACATTCTACAGTTTTGGATGTTTCTTACGTAGACCTTTGATCTCAGCCTATGTTGTTGCATGTGGGGCACTTTGGGGCTGCGCTGCTGGTGGTGTCACAGAAACCCTCAGCCAGGGTGCCTGGAAGGGTTAATGGTTTGTTGAGTTCCAGAGCTTAGGGTAGTGGTTATGGGACACCTTGCAGAAAATACTGCATAACAAGCCTTTGGTTCACTAATATGCATAGGTTTCTATAACATAAGGGAATTGAATTCCCTCATTAAAACAAAATTCATACTCTCCAAAGTTTAAGTCTTTATAGGAGACTGCCTAGGTAAGACAGGTTATTTGGACCAAGTACATACACCTCCATTCTATTTACAGTTTATCTATCCCATGGGTTTGTGCTCTTTAATTACCACCATTGCAGTGGATTCCTTTCCAAACCTCTGTTCTGGGAGCAAACAAATATCACTTTTCTGAGTTCTTAGATTTTGAGGACTAGAATTTTCTAAAGGACTTTACTTAATGTTATAGAGAATAAAGAGGGTATAGACAAGGAAAATGTAAAACAGCACAGGTTTCTGGTGGGTGAAGACATTATCGTCTCCTACCCATTCTCTTCCAACCTGAGCGAAGAGGTATATATTCTCAATCCTAGGATGAAGCAAAGCTTCCCAACTCTTCACGTGCTCTGACCCAATAGACCATCATTTAGAGAGACACTTTGTACATTTTGAGCCCAAGCCAAAGTCAATAAAGAACACCTGAGAATGAAAAGGCCCTCTAACTAGTTCTTACTCCTAGTCTGAGGAGCAGACCTTTTTCCAAGTGATTGGCAGGTTTATGATATTCTTGGTGAGTGAAGGACATACTGTTCACACTGTACAGCAGCCTTGTCTCCATCACAGCCTCTTGTATGAAGAAGAATAAGCTAATTTAGTGACAACCCATCTGAAGAATGACCAGTGTGGTGGCCATAACAATGGACCATTCAGACCTGCCACAGGAACATAAATGACCAACAGCCCAGCCACTGCCCTCTGGACCCACCACCATGCTCACTTGAGGCCACACTACCTGTGAGCCAGCCTCAGCTGCTCTGAGTGTGGCAGTGGCCCCAAGGCAGGCCCATACTGGTGAGACTCTTGGCTAGAGGCTGAACCAGACATGGAATTTTGCTGTAGTTCAAAATTTTTCTTGCCCAATTCTCTCTTTCCTCTCTCTTCCATATGTGCCAGACCTCCAGAGTGGTTTGAAGATGCTGCCTCACTTCCCTGGACACCTCTTCCAATAAATTTCTTAGACATCTAATCCCATCTTGGCATCTGCTTCTCAGCAGACACAAATTACATAACCAGTAACCAAGGGGGTGTTTGGTTACACATTATGATGCGCTTACAAGTGTAACTTGTAAACTGTGTGAATGTGAATTTATAGGTTCATGGTTTCAGTTTTCCAGGCATCTGCTAGACTCTGTATATCCAGGTAGCACAGAATAATGGGTTAGCTGGCAAGGTCAGAGAAGAATGAAATCTGTTTTTTTTTTTCACTGTTTACCCACCCCCACTGCCTATTTTCTAAGGCAATCATACTCACATGAAGAGATATTAGCATATAGATGCTTCCAGTCTGGGATCATGACTCTTCAGGAATTGAGCCAACGTGACTCACCTGTGTCTGTTCAGGTGCTATCAGCCAAGCCATTTCATTACTGTTCTGCATCCTGATTATGAGCTTTGATAGTAGCAAAAAGCCAAACCAAACCAAAACAAAAATAGAAACAAAAACAAACACAGACACAAAACAAAAAACCCCAGGAAAAAACAGCTTGTCTGAGAAACCTTGAAAAATGTAAGACTATGGTCATTGGCCCAGTAAAGAATATGCCGCTTGTTTAAAATTGCAAACTAAACTTCCATCTGTGTCCACAGCTGTGCTGTATACTCAGCATATAGGTGAAGCATGAGCTTAGGAAACCATCAGTGCAGGGATACCAGGTAACTGTGAAGAGGGCTCTTTCTATAAACCTACTGAGTTTTCCACTTAAAATGATTTTAAAAAGCTTTTAAACTTGGTATATACATACTTTTTCATAATGCAGCATGGTTTTAATTTTGTAATTATTTATGGACAGGAACCTTGTAATATTTCCCACACACAGGATCTCCAAAGGTATCACCTGGTCCACAGACATGACCCCTGAATGGCAGGTCTCCTACAGGCACTCACGACCAAGCCCCAATTGGTGGTGTGTTGGCAAATGTTTAATGACTAGATCTTTGGGTAAAGAACCCCAGTTGTAGTGTCTACTGTTTTCTGTGGTGTACATCCTCCCACCACAGGAGGTTTCACAGTGCCAATGTGATATCCCTGAACAGGTGAAGAAGAGATGCATGTGATTGGCTCCCATGAGCAAATGGGAGCAGGATCCAGCAATCCTACTCTCCTTGCCTTCTAATGACAAGGACATCTTGGGGAGAGATCCACTTCTGCAAAATTTACCTCTGGGGGCTCTAATCAAATTAAGTCACTGCTTGTGTTTAAACTAAAGCTCAGGCTTCTTTGGAATTTATATAAACAGTGCATTCTCCTTCCTGGTGTGATACATCTGTGGCCATCACAAGAACATTAGTACAAGAACAATGAGGACTATAAAGAGAGGAGTGATGCTAATCTCCTCAAAATTCTAATCTCACTCTTCTGCCAGGAGTAAGTTGTTTCACTGTCAGCATGTGGCAACTCAAAAGCATTTTGGCCAGTCAATTTAAGAGATTATCTTAGTGGTTAAGTCATCAGTGCAATAATAAGATTCTCTTTAGAGCCATGAATTACTTTACAGATCTAATAAATGATATCATTCTTGCTACAGAAAAATGTACAAGCACTTAAAAAGTATGCCTGCAAATTCATGGAAGTCATGGGCTACCACTCCTGCTCCTTCCCAGTTTGTTTATAAACCCAAAATTAAGAATATCTACTTTAGCCCTGGCTGGTGGCACAGTGGATAAGGTGCCAGCCTGCTAACCCAAAGATTGCTGGTTCGATTCCCCAGCCAGGGCAACATAACCAGGTTGCAAGCCATGTCTCCAGCCAGGTCTGTAGCTGGAGGCAGGTGAAATGCAACCATACATTGATGTTTCTCCCCTCTCTGCTTCTCTCTTTTTCCTGTTCTCTGAAAAATAATAAATAAAATATTAAAAATAAAAGAAAGAATATTTACTTTAAAGTGACTATAGAAACTTTAATTTTTTAACTTACTGATTTTGAAAAAGAAAGAGAGAGTATTGATTTGTTGTTATATTTATTTATGCATTTATTTGTTGCTTTCTAGTATGTGCCCTGACTGGAGATACAACTAGCAATCTTGGCCAATCGGGATGATGCTCTAACCAACTGAGCTACTTGGCCAGGGCTGAAAACTCTTTTCTCTTTACCTGAGAGGTCTCAAATCTAAGCTAATGGAACCCAAGGGGATTTCGCATAGGAAATGCAGTTGCCCTGTATGTGGAAACATTCTTTACAAGATATATTCAGAACAAACATGGTGGATTTCAAAAAGAGGTTTTATAAAACAATCCTAATATTAGACTCTGCAGGGGCACTTCCATGCACAGAGGATCTGACTTCCCTTGGGATCCTTGGAACTACCCAGGTAATTAACAGGAACTGGGGTAATGGAATTTTGGAGCTGTTTCTTCCACATGGGTTAGTACTGATTAATGAGCTGATGGATGTAGACGTGACAGGGACAGGAAGAGGTGGGGAGAGAAAGTAGTGAGGGGCTGGAAGGTGAGGTCCTTGGGTGAAGGGCTGAAAGTACAAAGCAGTCTCTTTAGAAATGCATACCACTGAGTAAGAAAACTTTGCATGGCCTCCCAAAAGACCTTCTAATCCAGTAGGTCTGATGAGCCTACTAGGTCACTTTCCTGTTTGTTCTCTAACAAATGCCCTTCCATTTCTTTTAAGTTCTGCTGAAATCATCCCCACCACTGGGTCATGTGGGGTTGCTTCTGCAATCTTCTTATAGGCCTCAGAGAAAAGAAAATTAGCTTTAGAAGTTACCTCAGTTTTCCTAGCTTTCTTCAGTTCTGAGGGACAGATTCCATTACCTGTGTAGTAGGTATGTCTGCATGTTTTTCACTGGTCATTGCTAGTATATGCTTTACATATATATATATATTATAAATAAATATATATTATTTATTTTTTTCTGGGCCTTCAATCTGTGGCCATATGCCTTTGGTTTTTAAATTACTTCCAAGACATTTGCAACATGCCTAACATGAAGGAAAGCCTTGTGCACTTTTAATCTGTCAGGATAGAGTGCCTTTGGTATGCTGGGCACTGAACTCTGTGCTGAACGAAACCAGACATGGCTCCTGCTGCCAGGGAGTGGAGGCTTCTATTAATAGAGGAATCACACAAAGGAATGTAAAGTCATACCTGAGAAACCAGTGTAAGGGAGAACTTGGCATGCAAGGCCTGCACTAGTGAGAGAGGACAGAGGATGCTCCCAGAGAAAGTAACAATGTAGGGTTGCTCTGAAAGAGAGGCAGGAGGCAAAGTAGAGGGAAGCTAAGCAGAGAAGAGAATTTGTGGTAAAGGAAAGAGTATGTTCAAAATCCCTGGTGGTGGTGGCTGTGAGGAGCACAAAATATTCTGGGTCAAGAAAAAGGCTAGCTGCTAAAGATAAGAATAACAAAATAATAGACATGATAAATGTAAAATCTGGGATCATGGTTATAATTGGTGTGCCAAGAATGACAGAAAGACTGGGTGGGGAACGAGAAGAACTTCAACTACTTTATATTATTGCTCTTGTTTGAAGTTGGCAAGTGAGTATATGGAGCTTATTATAATGCTTTATATATATCCTTTTATATAATCAAATGTTTAATATTACTTAAAAAAAAAGGAAAAGACCAGTGAACCTGAGTCAAGAAAGAAAAGAAGGGAGAATTTCAGGAGATGAAATCATCAGGTTCAAAAAGATACGAGTAAGAGGGTATGTTGCTCAGCTTAACTAAATTAAAACAGTGTGATGGCTATCTCACGATGTAGTCTATTATAATCCTGAAATTCTAATTTTTGGAATTACTGCTTCAGAGTGACCTGAAGTATTGATTATGTAAATTGTGTTCACCAAGGGCTTTTATTTTTTTTCATTAAAAAATTAATTTATTGTTGTATTACATTTATCCTATTTTCTCCCCATTTCTCTCCCCTGCCCCACCCTCTCCATCCCTCTCTCCCACAGTCAATCCCCACATGTTGTCCATGTCCCTGGGTCATTTATACTAGTTCCTTGACCAGATTGTTCCCCTTCTTTGTCTCTTTCTCCCCCTCCCCTCTTCCCTCTGTGCACTGTCAGTCTGTTCCTTATTTCCATGCCTCTGGTTCTATTTTGATTGCTTGTTTGTTTTGTTTATTGGTGGCCTGTATTAAGGGAGTTCATATGGTCTTTGTATTTTACTACCTGGCTTATTTACTAAGCATAATATTCTCCAGTTCCATCCATGTTGTTGCAAAAGGTAGGAGTCCATTCTTTCTTTTCTGCTGTTAGTATTCCATTGTGTAAATGTACCAAAGTTTTATCTACTGATGGCCAGTTGGGCTATTTCTAGCATTTGGTTATTGTAAGTAGTGTTGCTATGAACATAACAGTGCATAGGTTCTTCTGAATTTGTATTTCAGGGTTCTTCAGGTATAATCCTAACAGTGGAATAGCTGGATCAAAAGTAGTTCCATAGCCCTGGCTGGTGGCACAGTGGATAAGGTGCCCGTTTGCTAACCCAAAGGTTGCTGGTTCAGTTCCCCAGCTAGGGCAATATAACTAGGTTGTAAGCCAGGTCTTCAGCCAGGTCTGTAGCTGGAGGCAGATGAAATGCAACCATGCATTAATGTTTCTCTCCCTCTCTGCCTCTCTCCCTTCCTCTCTCTGTGAAAATAGTAAATAAAAATTTTTTTTAAAAAAGGCAGTTTTAGTTTTAGTTTTTTTAAATGAAATTCCATACTGTTTTCCACAGTGGCTGAACCTGTCTGCATTCCTACCAACAATGCATAAGGGTTCCCTTTTCTTCACATCCTTGCCAGCACTTGTTTGTTGATTTGTTGATGATAGCCATTCTGACATGCGTGAGGTGGTATCACATTGTGGTTTTATTTTGCACCTCTCTGATGGCTAGTGATGTTGAGCATTCTTTCATGTGCCTAAGTCCTCCTCAGAGAAGTGTCTGTTCAGGTCCATTGTGCATTTTTTTAAATTGGGCTGCCTATCTCACTGGTGTTGAGTCATATAAGTGCTTTATATATTTTGGAGATCAAACTCTTGTCTGAGGTATCATTGGCAAATGTTTCCTCAAATGGTTGGTTCCCTTTTTATTCTGCTGAAATTTTCTGTAGCTGAGTAGAAACTTTTCAGTTTGATATAGTCCCATTTGTTTATTTGTTCCTTTATTTCCCTTGACCTGGGAGAAATATCAGTGAAAATATTGCTGCATAGGAAATCTGAAATTTTACTGTCTGTGTTTTCCTCTAGGATTTTTATGGTGGCAGTGCTTATATTTAAGTCCTTTGTTCATCTTGAGTTTATGCTGGTATATGGTAAGAGTTGGTGGTCTAGCTTTATTTCTTTGCATGTTCCTGTCCAGTTCTACCAACACCACTTGTTGAAGGGGCTATTTGCACTCCACTTTATGCTACTTTTCCCTTTGTCAAACGTTAATTGACCACAAAGTCCTGGGTTTATTTCTGGGCTTTCTTTTCTGTTCCATTGATCTGTATGTCTATTCTTACACCAGTACCAGACTGTTTTGATTACAGCGGCCTTATGGTATAGTTTGATACCTGGTATTGTGATTCCTTCTACTTCGTTCTTCTTTCTCAAGATTGCTATGGCTATTTGTGGTCCTTTTTGGCTCCATATAAATTTTTGAAACATTTGCTCTAAATCTGTGAAATATGTCATTAGTATTTTAACAGAGATTGTGTTAAATATATAAATTGCTTTAGGTAGTATGGACATTTTGATGATGTTAATTCTTCCCATTCATGAACATGGTATATGCTTCCATTTATCTGTATCTTCCTTAATTTCTTTATTCAGTGTTCTGTAGTTTTCTGAGTATAGGTCTTTTACCTCCTTGGTTAAGTTTATTCCTAAGTACTTTACTTTTCTTGTTGCTATGGTAAATGAGACTATTTCTAGCTTCTATCTCTGAAGTTTCATTGTTGGTATATAAAAATGCCTTCAATTTCTGGATATAGACTTTGTATCCAGCTATTTTGCCAAATTCACTTATTAGATCAAATAGTTTTTTGGTGAAGTTTATTGGGTTTTCTATGTACACTATTATATCATCTATAAGTAATGACAATTTTACTTCCTCCTTTCCAATTTGGGTGCCTTTGATTCCTTTTACTTGTCTGATTGTTATAGCTAGAACTTCCATAATGATGTTGAACAGAAGTGGAGAGAGTAGACAGCCTTGGCTTGTTCCTCATCTTAGGGGGAAAGCTTTTAGTTTTTGCTAATTGAGTATGATGTTAGCTGCAGGTTTCTCATACATGGCCTTTATTATGTTGAAGTATGCTCCCTCTATTCTCACTTTGCTGAGCATTTTTATCATAAATCGTTGCTATACTTAATCAAATGTTTTTTCAGCATCTATTGATACGATCATATGATTTTGTCTTTCATCTTGTTTATGTGGTGTATTATGTTTATTAATTTGTGAATATTATACCACCCTTGCATCCTTGGGATGAATCCCACTTGATTATGGTGTATGATCTTTTTAATGTATTGCTGGATCTGGTTTGTCAGTATTTTGTTGAGGATTTTAGCATCCAAGTTCATCAGAAAAATTGTCCTGTAGTTTTTTTTCTTGTTGTGTCTTGACCTGGTTTTGGGATTAGAATAATACTGGCCTCATAGAAAGAGTTTGGGAGTCTTCCCCCTTCTTGGATTTGTTGGAGTAGGTTGAGAAGGATAGAAGTTAGTTCTTCCCTAAATGTTTGGTAAAATTTGTCTGTGTAGCCATCTGGTCCCAGGCTTTTGTGCATTGGGAGTTTTTTGATTACTGCTTCAATTTCATTAGTTGTTATTGGTTTATTCAGGCTTTCTGCATCTTGATTCAGTTTTGGAAGATTATACATTTATAGATATTTGCCCTTTTAATCCAAGTTGTCAAGCTTCTTGTCATATAGTTGTATGTAGTAGTTTCTTACAGTCTTTTGTGTTTCCATGGTATTGGTTGTGATTTCTCCTCTTTCATTTCTGATTTTATTTATTTGGATCCTCTCCTTTTTTTTCTTGATGAGTCTGGTTAAAGGCTTGTCAATTCTGTTTCTCCTGGATTTTCAAAAAACCATCTCCTGGATTTATTGATCTTTTGAAGTCTTCTTTTAGTCTGTATATCATTTAATTCTGCTCTGATGTTATTTCCTTCCACTTACTCTGGTCTTTGTTTATTGTTGTTCCTCTAGTTCTTGTACCTTTGTGGTTAGGTTGTTTGAGATTCTTTGATCCTTTTTAGGTAGGCCTCTATTTCTATGAGCTTCCCTCTGAGGATTGCCTTTGTTCTGTCCCATAGGTTTTGGGATGTTGTGTGTTCACTTTCATTTGTTTCCAAAAACTTTTTGATTTCTTCCTTGATCTCATTGTTGACACATTCATTATTTAACAGCATGTTATTCAGTCTCTACGAATTAGAATATTTTTGGTTTCTTCCTTGAGGTTGGTTTCTAGCTCCAAGCTGTTGTGATCTAAGAAGATGGTTGATATGATTTTAATTTTCTTGAATTTGTTGAAGCTTATTTTGTATTCTACCATGTGTTCTATCCTTGAAAATGTTCCATGTACATTTGAAAAGAATGTTTGTTTTGCTTCCTTGGGGTGAAAAGTTCTGTATATATCAGTTAAGTCCATTTCATCTAGAGTGTTGTTCAATGACACAATATCCTTGGTGATTTTTTGCTGGAAAGAACTGTCCATTGTTGATAATGGGGTGTTAAAAATCCCTACTATGAGTATATTGCTGTAGATATCCTTCTTGAAGTTCTTCAAGATTTTTTCATATATTTGATTGCTTCTATGTTGAGCACATATATATTTACAAGGATTATATCTTCTTAATGGATTGCTCCCTTATGTATTATGAAATGTCCTTCTTTATTTATTTTTATGGCCTGTGTTGTAAAATCTATTTGTCTGATATAAGTATTGTTACCCCAGCTTTTTGTGTGTGTGTCTGTTTGCTTGAAATATATTTTTTTCATCCCTTCACTCTTAGTCTTTGTAGATTTTTGTTCTGAGGTGGGTCTCTTGCAGACAGCATGTATATGGGTTATGTTTTCTTATCCATTAAGCTACCCTATGTTTTTTGATTGGTGCATTTAATCTATTTACATTTAAGGTTATTATTGATAGGTACTTATTCATTGACATTTCCCCCTGTGTACCTATGTTATGCTCTGTCTTTCTCTGTTTTTTCACCTTTTTAAAGAAAATCCTTTAGCATTTCTTGCAATGCTGGTTTGATGGAGATGTATTCTTTTAGCCTTCTTTTGTCTGGGAAACTCCTTATTACACCTTCCATTTTGAATGAGAGTTTTGCTAGGTAAAGTAGTCTTGGTTGCAGGCCTTTGTTTTTCATTGCTTGAAATATTTTTTGCCATCTCCTCCTGGCTTGTAGTGCTTCTATTGAGAAATTAGCTGATAACCCCCTTGTATGTTATTAACTGTTTCTCCCTTGTTGCTTTTAGGATTTTCTCCTTGTCTTTAAAATTTGCCATTTTAATCCTGATGTGTCTTGGAGTGGGCCTGTTTGGGTTTATCTTCATTGGGACCCTCTGTGTTTCCTGAACTTGAGTGACTTTCTCTTTCCCGAAGTTAGGGAAGTTTTCTGTCATTACTTTTTCAAACAGGTTTTCTGTCATTTGCTTCTCTTCTTCTCCTTCTGGTATCCCTATGATACAGATATTATTAGGTTTTATGTTGTCTTGTGGCTCTCTTAAAACCTCTTCATTCATTTTTAGTCCCTTTTCATTTTATTGCACTTTCTGGGAATTTTTTTCTGTGTTGCCCTCAGCTTGCCAATTTGATCCTCTGCTTTCTCAAGCCTGCTTTTGATTCCTTCTACTGTGTTCTTCAATTCAGAAATTGTATTCTTCATTTCCTCCTGGCTCTTATTGATAGTCTCTAAGTCCTTTTTAATAATGGTGTAGCTCTCAGTAAGTTCTTTGTAGCTTCACTGGAGTTCCTTGTAGTTCCCTTGGAGTTGTTTGTAGTTTTCTTTGAGTTCACTGAGCTCATTGAGCTTTTCTGTCATCATTATTTTGGATTCCATGTCTGCTAGTTTGCTTGCCTCTCCTTCATTTAGCAGTTTTTCTGGGGGATTTCTCTTTTTCTTTTTATGGAGGTGTTGTTTCTTTGCCTCTCCATTTTAGGTGAGATTTCTTATTTGTTTCTTCCTTTTAGATTCATCTGATTTTTATTTAACTTCCTGTCTTTGGGGTGTGGCCTTCTGTGATGTTGAGGTGCATTTTCTTGGATCTACCCCTGGTGATGTCAGATCATGTCCTAGTCTGGGCCTAGTCAGCCTGTTGGAGCCTACCAGAGATCCACTGTCTTTGTCTGTGTCCTTCAGTTTTTAATCCAGTTAATCTATGATATGATATTGGTGTTAGTACCTCTGGGCAAAATAGATTGATTCAGTTTCAATCCAATCAATATGTGATCAGGGGTCAATATTAAGTACTGCTGGGCAGGGCATTTTTATTCCTATGGTTGGGGCTACGACTTCCTGTCAGGGGGATGCTGCTTGGAGTAGAGTAGTCTGCCTGCTGTGTGGAGGATGAGTCAACAATGGCACCCTATTGGCTGTTCCCTCATTTATCTCTTCAAAGCTACCGCCCCAAACTCTCCCTAAGTGTCTCTAGTCCACTCTGCTCTCCCTCTGCTGGAGCCCAGGGTAAGCATGTGCCAATGTACCTTCGTGCATGGTCCCTTTAATAATTCTTTGCCCCTAGTTGTTTCAGGCTAGCAAACCCAAAGACTCTTTGTTTTTCACTGTTGGAGGCTATTTTACTCTCAGCTTTGTTGCTTTAGGCTGGGAAGCACAGCTTGGAGTTTAAATCCCACTCTTCTTAGTTAGAACACCTGGCTTCATCCCTTCAGCTGCCACCCATGGGAGTCCAGCTAGCTCTCTCGAGTCTCCACATTTCCTACCAGTCATGTCGTGATGAAGCGGCCTCTTCTGTTCTTTCCTTGGTTATAAGGCTTCTCTCCTGGTAATTTCTACCCAATTAAGTTGTAATTCCAGATTGGTTTTGGGAGGAGATTGGTGTAACTTCATTTACTCCTCCACCATCTTGGATTGCTCTTATTTTTATTTTATTTTATTTTATTTTTATTGTTGAGATTATTATAGATGTCCCCTTCTCTCCACTTCCCTCTGGCCATCACCACACTGTTGTTTGTGTCTATGGGTGAGATATGTATGTTCTTTGGCTGAGCTTTTCACCAAGGGCTTTTATCATGGGGGTGATAAGGAGTTAAACTAGCCAAATGTTATGAGTGTTCTTACCATTGGTTATAAATGTATAGGAAAGTGAAAAATAGCAAAATTTATATATATATATATATATATAGTACACTGTAACTTAAAACAATAAAAACATTAATTTAAGTTGTATTTGCTTATTTTACTTTTTTATCCTCATCCAAGGACATTTTTTCATTGCTTTTGGGGCGGGGGGAGAGAGAAACATCTATGTGAGAGAGAAATATCAATCCATTGCCTTCTCATGTGCACCCAACTGGTGATCGAAACTGCGACCTGAGTACATGCCCAGAGCTGGAACTGAACCTGAAGTCTTTTGGTTTACAGGATGACACTCCAACCAACTCATCCACACTGGCCATGGCAACTGAAGTTTATTTACTTTTTTTTTTTTATGAGAAGCTTTTCAAGAGTAATCTAAATAGTGTTTGCCTCTTTTTCTCATGATATGTTACTCTATTGAGCCAGCATCTTTCCTATGCATTGTCAAATTGTTTTACTCCACACAGCTGCCCACTTTATGGTCTATGTATGAACTGATACAGATGCACAATGACCAGTTATTGGCAGACTGAAGAAAGTGACATGATTGGTCTCTGGTCCTGACCCGTATCTGCTATTTATGTAGTGATCTGTGGTCTGAAGATCGAGCAGCAGTTTGTGCCTTTTGCAACTATTTACATTTAACATGCCTTGATAACTGAAATTTGAATCATGTTGATGAGGGACTGGTTCAGTTTATTTAACTGAACTGCACTAACTGAAATTCATGCCTCTTAGAACTGCGAAGAGTGAGTGCTTATATATGAGTCTGGAGGAGCCTTTCATTTTGGAGAAAGCAGAGCAGAACAGAGAATGGCTCTGAGGAAGTGAAACAGGACTGTTTAGGTGAGGAGGATGGAAAAAATTGAAATCTAAGGTTCCCTGTAGTGAAATACAGCATTGAAAACAGTATCAGACACCTGGGTAGAGGATGTAGAAAGCCATCGTGAAAAGGTAAAGGGGCAGCAGCTATAGGAAGAAGAGTCTCAGGGGGAAATCAGAGGCTGACCAGGACCATCTACTCTTGCTTTAATTTTCCTAAGCTGGACAAGGGGCCATCAAAGATTATATTGAGAACATCTCATTGATTTTGTTTCTCTCCCTTTCTATCTTCCATACAGAATGAGTATTTTCTCTTATTTTTTCAAGAGAAGAAAGTATTAAGGCAAGCCTGTTTGATTGCCCACTATTAGCTATTTGCACATATTTTCATGTGAAATGTACGTGTAAAATATTCCCATTACAATGCAAGCATGTCAGACAGTTATTCCTATAATATTGTCCAAAGCTTGGGTTTGCTGAAAGACAGTGATGGAAAACTCCTGGGTGGGAGTCAATGAACAGGTTTGGAAGACATTAAAGAGATTTAAGAATGCATATAAAACACCACTGTGCCAATGAAATCAGCTCTAAATAATCCTTCACTTTAAATTAATAGAGAAGTTTGGTTTTATTTTCCCCTTTGGTTTGTTTATTTTTATTATTACTGTTTTTAACATTGTAGACGAGTCAAGATCTCTTAGCAGCTCTTATGGGTTTGGAAAGGGAGTCTTTTCTGGAGGTCTCTCAGTGCCCTTCTTTAACTGTTTGTAGCAAATAATGACAACATTTTAAGAGCAGAGCAAAAACAGTGTCATTGGAGGGGAGGGAGCATCGGTGGGCTAAATGACAATGGAAAATATACAATAAAAAAGGAAAGGAAGGAAGAAAGAAGAGAAGAGAAAAAAGGAAGGAAAAAAGATAAGGAGGAAGGAAGGAAGAGGGAAGGGAGGGAGGAAGGAAGGAAAGAAAAGAATGAACCCAAAGTCAGCAACCTAAATGCATTCAGGACATGTATTATACAATAACTGCTTTAATACAGGTTAAAGAGGCCAGGCTCAGGGCCATGCTACATGTTTCCTGGAATCACTGTTGCTTAGATACAAAATCACCATAATATTTTGGTATGGAGAAAGTCTCTACAGCTCTGAAGTAGACATACTTTATAGGGTAGCCAGTAAATTTTGGAAAAATGTTGTTTAGTTTGGATTAGGTGCAAAACGTGATTGGTAACTTCATTACTTTGACTCCCCAGATCTGCAGCATAATGGTACAATAAACTTAATCAAATTGAATATGTTTTTAGACTTGAAATGAAACAGATTCAGTTTCTTACTAGGCAGGTCTTGGGAATAAACTGAACCATTTTCAGTTTTCAGAGTTGAGCTTTTTATGAACCCAGTAGCTTTTGCAGTAATTTAAAGATTTTTCACTTAGAATATTTCTGCTATTCCGGGATCCCACCGGGCTTATTTTTACTTTCTAAGAAAGGTAAAATTAAATCATGAAGTTTGAGCTACCCTCATAAACAGACTGAAAAAGTACCCCTTTCATGTGGGAAGTGTACGTTTCAGTTGAAGTCCTTTTTACTATTTATATATTTATGGTAGTAAGGCTGAGTTGTTTTGTTAAGAAAACATTTCTCACTATTTGAAAAGCCCGAAACAGAGCAAATCCTTAAAGTAAACTGAAAAGGTTTTTATAATGTGAGCATATTATTTATGAGTTTTATTGGTGACTTTATAGTGATTCCAATTTAGGATCTTTTCTGAAAAGCAGCTTTAATGCCTATATTTGACAATAATGTATCTTTTTCAAAGAAATATATACAGTTGGACCTTCATATCAGTGGCTTCCACAACCTTGGATTGAACTACCTGCAGATAAAAAATAGTTGAGAAGAGAGTTACATCGTTACTGACATGTACTACGTAGTTAGGCCTATGATGGTTGCATCTATACTGAATGTGTATAGACTGTTTCCCCTTATCATTTTTCACTAAAAAAGATACAGTATAATAACTGTTTACATGGCATTTACATTGTATTGGGTATTTATAAGTAATCTAGAGATGACCAAGTATACTGGAGGATGTGCATAGATTATATGCAAGTACTATGCTATTTTATGTGGGGGACTTGAGCATCTGTGGATTTTAGTATCTGAATTTGGGATCAGTGGGAGTCTTAAAACCAATCCCACTTGGATAGCAAGAGATGACTGTAATTGACCATCTTTATCTTGCTTAATATTTATAGAAAAAATAGGTAGATATTGTTACTGTCATTGTCATTACTTTCCTCATTTTACAAATGAGATAAATACTGAAATTTGAGACATAAAACCTTTTCAATGGGGTTCTTTTGCTTTCAGTAATGGACAAACAACCTGAACAAATTCTCCTGCTAAGAACAAAAGGAAAAGCTGGATGAAATAGGGAAAACTTATTTAAAAAACCTTTGGTGTGAGAGCATTTGCTGACCCAGAGAAAGCAGGTGAAACTCAGAATTAAGGTTTTAGCCTAATACTGGGGCAAGGGGAGCAATCAAAGTCCAAAGTCCACCCAAGGTGACAAGTCTGATATACTTCCACTCACGTTTGAAGCTAGGATTTTAAAGGCTTTCAGCCCAGGGTGCGAATCAACCAGCTTTAAACCCACATTCATGTTGATTTGTAGCTCATATTCTCTTCCATTGGCTGGTCTGGGAAACCTCAACTTAAACTTGAATTGAGGTAGTCTTAGAATAAACATTTCCTGTAATGGAAGGCTCCACCATCCTAAGCCTCAATTATATCTACAACATTGTTCAAATAGGATGTCAAAGATAGGCAGGTGGAAACAGAAATAGGATGCCATGATCAATCATCAGCAGAAACAACAGAAAAAGTCCACAGTGAATGATATTAGAATTGTCATATACAAATCATAAAATGACTAAATGATTAAAAAGTCTGAAGAAGTAAAAGAGGAACTTAAAATATAGAAACATCTAAAGGAAACTTTAACAAGTCATGTATCCAATATTTTAAGAAATTAAACCAGAAATTATAGGCCCTTAGGCAATAAATTTAGACTATAAAACTTTATACTTAAGAAACAAAGACTACATACTCTTTTCAAGAACAGACAAAACATTTATAAAACTTGTTTACATAGATTGGACCATAAAACAAAGTCTGATCTTACTTTACAAGTATAGGGAGTATATTCTAGCAATTGTGCTAGAAAGCAATTTTAAAGAAAGGAAAATCTCTATTGTTTTGAAATAAAGACACATTTTTTGTATTAAATGAATTGAAAAGGAATCACAATGAAGATTTAAAAATATTTTAAACTAGAGGGGAGGGGGTCTGAGGTCTGGGGGCTGGATGAAAAAACAGTGAAGAGATTAAGCAAAAAATCTATCATTTATCTATCTATTTCTCTATCTACCTACCTATCCATCATCTATCATCTATCTAAAACACATAGATGCAGACAACAGTATTATGATTACCAGAAGAAAAGGGAAGTGGGGGAAATGGAAGTGTGTGAAGCAGGAAGGAAAGAGACTTGACTGGCTGTGAGCACACAATGCAGTATACAGATGATGTTTTATTGGATTGTTACACTTGAAAACTGTGCTTTCATTAACCAATGTCACTCCAATACATTCAATAAAGTAAATAAATATAAAAATATTTTAAACTAAATAATTATAAAAATATATTCATGCTCATGAGATGTAGTTAAAGGCACGATTAGAGAAAAACTTATATCCTCAATGAATACATGTGATTTCTAAAAGGCAGAAAAGCTATGAGTTAAGCATTAGTCTAGGAAACTAGAGAAATAACAGTAAAACAAAAAAGCAAAAGAAAAAAATTTGAAGTAGACTTTTTGCAGATTCACCTTAGCAAATTAAGGTAGTTCCATTCTACTTTTAGTCTACTATAGTATTTTACTGTAAATAAATGTTGAAATTTATCAAACATCTTTCTGCATTTATTATTGCTCATGTAAACATATTTCCTTTAATCTGGGAATGTAGTTAATCACAGCAACAAATATGCTTATGTTGAGATAGCCTTGCATCCATGGAATAAATTCAATTTGGTCATGATTTCTTCTTTTTATTTTTTTAATTTCTAGATTTGTTAATGCTTAGCTTACACTTTTGGGATTAAGTTAATGGATAAGACTTTATTCTCTCATTTTATTATACTTATAGAATTTTCATATTGAAGTTTTCTAGAACTAGAAAATGAATTGAGGAATGTGCTCTTTTTCTTACCTAAATAGTCTAGAAAATTATTATTTTTGAATATTTGTAGAACCATCTAGTGAATCCAAATTACCTTGAATTACTTTTCTGGGGAAGTTCAGATTAGTCATTCAAGTTCATTGATGGTTATAATGCTATTTATTCCTTTTATTTCTTCTTGAATCAGTTTTGATAAGTAATATTTTTTGTCTATTTTATCTGAGTTTTCAAATATATTGTCATTAAGTTGATAATGTTCTCCTTTGTTAAAATATCTGCAGCATATCTTCCGATGTTTATATATTCATTTTTGATATTAAGTCACTTAATCTTCACACTACATTTGTGAGGTAGATGCTACCATCTCCACTCTGTGAATAAGTCACCTATGTTAAGGGATGGGTCATAGTAGACTTGAATCCAAATAGCCAGGCTCCACTTCCTTGACTCTTCATTAACCGGTATGCTCTAGTCTCACCATCATAATAGTGATAGCAGTGACACTTCAAAGACCTGAGAAACTACAGTTTAGGTAACATGGGCTTTATATAGTTTTACGTTTTATTAATATACTGTAAAAATGACAACTCAACAAGTTAGAAGATAGTTCTGAAGAGGTCAATGTTGTAAAATTCATCCTTGGATGGGAGAGTTTGTTTTAACCAATTCCCTTGGTCCAAACTTTTTTTATTTCTTTCTTTTTGAAAAAATTAAGTTATTGCTCTCCCCTGCCCAACCCACCCCATCCCCTCTCTCACAGTCAATCCCCACCCTGCTATCCATGTCCATGGTCCAAGCTTTTAGCTTAGCACTGGACACTCTTGCCTGATTAAAATTTTAGGCTTTTATTTATAAAAGGACTAAGTAGAACCCAGAGCCCTTTTTAAAACTGACAAGGCAAATGCATCGCCATTCCTAGAATCCTGGGCAAAGCCGGGGCAAAGCATGGTCTGAGCCATGGCGGTAACTTACAATTTGTCTGCCTTTGATTCATTTTCCACAGGGAAGTCATTATTTTGCTTTAAAACATAAATTATACCATTCTATGTTATTCCCTTAATTATAAAACTTCTTTTCAGGGTAACATTTTAAAATTCATTATAATGCTTTCTTTTCCTTATTACTAGGGAAACAACCTTTGCCTTCATTTGCTCAAGGCACCCAACTTTCGAGGAGATAGAGAACTTCTCCTCCAATAACAAAGGGAACCACTGGGGCTGAGGAAATGAGATAAGGAAGGGAAAGAACTCAATATGGACTACATTAATGAACCACATTACCATGTGGGCAGCTGAAGCCTGACTCCACTGGAGGGCCTCTTGGAAACCATATATAATCTGCTTCAGAGTTGTTCCACCTGAAAGTGAGAGGGATTGGTTATTTATCCACCAACTCTCAGTTGACATTAGTTGAGGTGTTTTTTTCAGGAAATTAACTTCCTGGTCCTTCAGGCTAGTCCCCCACATAGGCCAAACCTGCTTCTGTGATTAGGGAATACCCTCAGAAAGGTGACAAGCGCTTCAGCACAAAGCCACCTGTGTATAAGGGAACAGTGACTGCCAACAGGATGCCTTGAAAGAAGCAACAACACTCATACTGCTGCAATTAACTTCTATCTCATTTTAGGTTTACTCTGCCTGGTAACTGATTCTTCAAGGTGGAAGCCAGTCACGATTCCTTTAAAATACAACAAAACAAACTTCAGTGGTGACTTAATGGAACGAGCCACATAAGAAGACAGAATAGATATTTATCGTATCTTCCCCTTTTACTTTAGATTCCATCACCTTCATTCAATACTTCCACTAGCTTAGGTTGCTTGTTCAATGGGTAACCCAGATGTTAACCCTTTGAGAGATCTGGGCCACTCGTTACTGTGTTTTGGTGATGCCATGGCTTCTACAGCTCCCCATTTCTGCTTATCATAGGAACGGGAGCACCAAAAACCACCTGTGAGTTCTTGATATGCTCTTCTCTGCCCCCTTTATCTGGCAGCAACCAGGAAGCCTAATGATTCCAGGTCAGTTATGTCCATCAGTGTAACAATGCCTTTCTTTGCCTGCTTGGACATCGCATCAGGAGTCTCAAATGACCAGGTGGTGACAACCATAGCTTTGCAGAATTTTTACTGTGAATTCTGGGTTCCCTTTCCTGAAAATCAGTACTTCTAATCCAGATGAATGGAAAATGGGAGGGCAAAGAAGCACAAATTTTCCCAAGTGGGTCATTGAGAATGATTATAGGATCAGCCACTTTGTCCTAACCCTTGAAGGCTCATGCAGTCTAGCTTTCAGAGATAAAATATCTAAATGACTACATAATCGTTCAAAGGATACATTGTATCCTAAATGACCATACTCCATTCCCATACTATGGAATGTCTCAGCTATGCCAAGCTCAATCTCCAGCTGTGCCTTTAAAAGGATAGCTAACATTTTCTCAGCCATGCAGTCTGTGGGTGATGTGATATAGGATAGGAAGGATGTACCCCACAGTGGCATGCCCATCATCACACATACTTTGTTGCCTTTGAGTGACTGAGTTGCTAAGCTTCTGACTTTGACCTAAAGACTCATAAACATTGTGCGCGTTCCCACAGATCCTTCTAATATATTCTGTCTCTGATCTTTTAAACTTGTACATCTTGACCTCTCATCCAGCCAACCTATTAATCAATGTCCAAAGAGCAATGTGTAGCCTTACCTAGTACTACTTCTCTTTCTACACAAATGTGATGGCCAGGTGGACTGTATGCAGCTCTGTCCATTAGGAAGATTTTTTTCCTCTCCACTTCACATCAAGGCAGCTGCTAAGTAGTGCTACAGTTTGTAAGTAATCCATTTTTCAGCTCACACAGCTATTATGAAGTAAGCGGAAAGCATTCATGCAATGAAGTTATGTGGCAATGGTGTCTAGATATCCTGTTTGTGTAACTGACTCATGCTTTTGAGACCTGTTCAAGACCAATCCCAAATGTACAGTTTTCATTGAATGATAGATTGCTGCTAAATCCAACTAATCCTTAATTGATTGGCTATGATGAATCCCTATTCATGATTGGTAGCACTAGTCATGTGATCACTTGATGTTCTGTAATTAAGTACTCAGTTTCCATCAGAGCCTAATAGTGGGCTTTGTGAGGTTGGGGAGGCTCGTCCCCCATTCCTCTCTGTATATGACTGGCCCTTCTGCTGGAGTCCACCAGCTAGCTGGCCTTGAAGCTAATCTTATCCCAGAGCCCTGGAACATGAGCCCAGGGGCAACCAACATAGCGACCCTGAACCAGCAGGTGGTACCTTGGGTATAGTGCCTCTTTGTTCTAAGGTACATAGTATAGCCTCCTTTGTTCTAATGGGTACATTAGCCTGTCCCTGCTGTAAGCTAGGGCTTCAATGTTGGACAGGGTAGACAAACTGTGTGTGGAACACCAACACCCTCTTGAGCCACCTGGCCTTTTGGTCGTTAGCCTGCCGCCACTAGGAATAAAGCCAAATCTCCTAAAAGCTCCACGTAAAGCCTCGTTTATCACCAGGCCAGAGGCCTGCCCACCATTAGAACCTACTGGTCTGAAAGCTCTCAAGACTCCAGGACCTGACAGGCCATGAGCTCATTGTTGAATAGTGAGCAGTTTTCTGAGGCAGGTTGCATTACCTCACTCCAGGACCACCGTGACTTTACTACTGAGGTTTACCTGAGATTCCACATGGTGGCTTTTTCTACCACAGGTATTTCTAGCACTATTAGATCTTCAGGATCTATGACCCAGGTAGTAAGGATGCTCATACTGCAGCCTGAACCTGCTGCAAAGCTATTTTTTGTTCTGGACCCAAAACTTGTATCTATCTGAATCACCCAATAAATGTGTTAGAGGGGGATTTCTCAGTGTAATATATGATGTCTTCAAATTTTAAAGATTCTTACCAAACATTGTGCCTTTTTCTTAGTGGTAGGAAGTGCAAAATGCATTAACTTGTCCTATGTCTTGAGAGGATGTTCCAGGCATATTACAGACTTCACAGATCTAGAAACCTTACTAAATCTCTGTAGGATTTTTCCTCCTCCATCCTGGTACACACGTCTTACAAAAGCATAGAGAGTAGTTGCCATTTACAGCTCCCTGACTTTTATTTTATTTTATCTTTAAAATATTTTATTTATTATTTTTAGAGAGGGGGGAAGAGAGAGAGGCAGGGAGGGAGAGAGACATCAATGTATGGTTGCCTTTCACCTGCCTCCAGCTATGGACTTGGCTGGAGACCTGGCTTGCAACCTGGTTATGTACCCTGGCTGCGGAATCGAACCAGCGACCTTTGGGTTCGCAGGCCAGTGTCTTAACCACTGTGCCACCAGCCAGGGCTTGCTCCCTGACTTTTAAAAAATATTTTATTTATTTAATTTTGGAAAGAGGGGGAGGGAGAGAGAAGTAGAGGGAGAGAAACATTAATGGGTGGTTTCCTCTCACACACCCCAACTGAGGACCTGGTCTGCAACCTTTGGTTAACTCAACCCTCTGAGCCACACTAACCAGGGTTCCCTACCTCTTACTAATAAAATGCTACTAATGTAGTAGACAGGCATAATTATCTGTGCAATTTCCTGATGACCAAAGTCTTTTTGGACTATATTGTGATGAATATCAGAAAATGTGCAGTTATCTGTCTCAGATTTTTTTGATAAGCATAGAAAATAATGCATTTACCAAATAAGTATACACATAGCAAACACAAGAAGCTGTGTTGATTTAGTTCCAAGTTTAGTAGAAATATCACATCCAGCACAACTGTAATTAAGACTATTACCTGGTTAAGTGTATGATATCACCTATCAGCTACCATGATCCATCTGGTTTTTGCAAAGGTCACATGGTTGAATTAAACAGGGATGTGATGGGAGCCACCACTTTTTCATTCTTTGTGTCTGAGGGTGGCACTAAGCTCCAACATTCTCCTTGGAATGTCATAACCCTTCTGATTGATTATTTTCATTGAGGAAAGGGGGACAATTTTAGGAATTTCCACTTGGTCCTCTCTGTTATTATGACTCTTGCAGGTTAAGAAACCAATATGAAGTTTCTGTCATATGCTATGTATATCCATCCTTATTCTGCAATCAGGGACCAAGGAAATGAACACAGATGAGTGCACAGACTCACTGTGAGGTGCACTTTGAGCAGGGCTCCCTTTATCTCCCAGTATCCATGAACCTCAATCCTGGTGCCCTGGCGGTGTTTATGGCTTCATGGCACCCATGTCAGCTCAGATCCTTATCCAAAGGTTGGGCTTTCCTCAGTTCATATTTATTATGCTAAAAAGTCATTAGTCCTTTCGGGTAAAAATTAGAAAAACAGCTGATTTTTGCTGTTATGTTGCAGAGTCTTTCCTCAAAGATACCTCTCTTCAATCAATGGGCCCTCCATATGCATTCCTGAGCTTATATTCATCTAGTTCCTGCTGTTATATATTTTCCAGAGCCTATAATTCTTTTGGTGAATAATATATTTCTTCCCAGAGAAGAGTCAATGCCCTTATTTGTGCCTGCAGTAACATGACCCTGATTATTGGTGTAGAAACATTGAATGGATCTCAGGCCAGATGGTGATGGAGATAAATATTTTGCAGGACACACCTCAGGTGAGGCATTTATATGGTCTCCAGATAAGGAGGCTGCTGTCCTTAAACAAAGAGGAAGTAGACATGTATACTTACTCAAGTTAATCTAAGGTCTCAAGTGTATCCACCCAAAATTCTCCATCCCAGGTCCCAGTGTCTCACCCCCACCCCCTTTGGGTTAGAGCCCTGACTTTTAATATTTTATTTATGTTTTATTTTTCAATTTCACTCAACATTAGTTTGTATTAGTGTTAGGTGTGTAGGATAGCAGTTAGACAATAATATACTTTACAAAGTGTTTCCCCTCCAATATTTTAGTACCCCCCTGACATCATACAGAGAGTCATTACAATATTATTGACTATATTTCCTATACTGTACTCCACATTTCTGTGACCATTATGACTACCAATTTGTACTTCTTAATCCATTCACCCTTTTTACCCAGTCCCCCAACCCCTTTGGCAACCATCACTCTGTTCTCTGTATCTATGAGTCTGTTCTAATTATGTTTGTTTGTTTATTTATTTTATATTCCACACATGAGTGAAATCATATGGCATTTGTCTTTCCCTAACTAACTTATTTCACTTGGTATAATACCTCTAGGTCCATCCATGCTGTCACAAAAGGTAATATTTCATTCATTTTATGACTGGGTATCAGTATTTCATCATGTATTTGTACCAGAGCTTCTTTTTTTTTTAAAAAAAAAAATCTACTCATTTATTGATGGGCATTTGGGCTGCTGCCATTTCTTAGAGTCCTGATTTACACGTGAGTTACTTGTATCTCCACCACAGTTACAACCAAATGCCTGATTATTCAGCACAGTCTGTCCTCATGCTATGGGAGATGAGTGTCCATCTATTCAAACATTGCCCTATAGACATCTGGCTTTGATACCGTATCTTGGAGTTGACAGTTGTCATTTTCTTCTATCAAGGTTTCTATGATCACTAACAAAAAAAAAAACAAGAAACTCTACAATTCTCATTACCATTGCTTATATAAATTTCAAATGCTAGAGCTCTTGCAAAGTCTCTGTATTCCCTTTACCTATACCCCATCCCAATCCACCAAAGGTGAAAATTTATTATTTGTGATGCTGTAAGCCGAGGGTTATCACCCTCACATTCACTACCAGAAATGGGGTACTTGTGCCATCTTTAGGAAAAGTAAATCAATACCAGAATCTCACCCTAAGGATCTTCTTAAGGTGACGTCTGATGCCACCATTTTAGGCTGGTATAAAAAGTAGTTTTGCTGCATTATGAATCACTCCTAACCATAGTGGCTTTAAAAAGTAGCTTTTTCCTTATCTCATGATTATGTAGTTAGGCAATTTAGGCTGGGCTTAGGTGCGTGATTCTTTTGGTTGGGGGCTAGGTTGCCTTATATGTCTGTGGTCAGCAATGAGTCAGTTGCAGATTAACTTTAATCTTTGTAAATTCTCTCACTGGACTGAAGTGACTTTCCCTGGCCCACATATTAGCTCATTATTCTGCAGGCTAGTCTGGGCTCTTTGACAGCTGAGGCAGAATACTAAGAGAACAAGATCATCTAATGATCATTTAGGCATAAACTCAGAATAGGCACACTGTCACTTTTGTTGCATTCCATGGGGTATAAAACAATCTCAGCATCAGCCCAGACTCAGGAGCACAGTAAAGGAATAGAGATGTAAGAAAGAGAAGGGAGGAGAGTTGATGCAGGATGTATTCACAAAAAGGTTCTTACTGTGGGAAACCCATCTCAACCTCACTGAAGGTCTTTGAGAAGTTGTACAGAATCTGTATCAGAGTCACCCCATTAGAAGGAAGGGAAGCTGGGGCATTTATACACCAGCTCCCATCTGTCATTGTTATCCTGAGGTGTTGGCACCCTAGGACTTCCAGCTTTCCTCTTGGTGGCCAGGCTTCTTCTCTGAGGGAGAGTCATAGGTAATCATAGCAGGGAGCCTGTACATTGTAAGGGAATGGGGAATGACAGAGGACAGGAGCAAAGCACTGATGGTGAAGTGAGAAAGGAGAAGTAACTGTGGGATTTGACCATCTGAGAGTGACTGACAAGAGCAGTTTCAGTAGAGTGGTAGGAATAGAAGCCCATTTGAAGCAGGTTCAAGGGAGGAAGGAAGGAGAGATGGAGGAAGAAAGAATGAATATCTTTTCAGCAGACTTTAGTAGTGAAGGATAGTAGAGCAATGAATGGGGAAGAAGCTGAAGGGGATGATAAGACCAAGGGAGGATTTATTTTTTATTGAGGGATATATTGTAGGCCAGTTGTGTCCTGATAACTAGAGATAGAAAATGTGATGATGCATGAGAGGCAATGAGCAACTACTGGAGTTGCTATGGGTGTCACTATGGGTGAAGGGGTGACTTTAGACAGAACATTCAGACAGTACCTCCTCCAGCGGCTTTCTCTGATATGCAGTGTAAGATAGCTCACTTTCACATTATCTTTGTTTTTTAAATGTGTGTGTGTTTATTTATTTATTTTTAACTTATTGGCATACTATAATATAAGCCCCACAAGAGCAATGGTTGTGGCTATCTTATTCAAATGCTCAGTCACATTCCAAGTGCTTAGAACTAGGCTGGGTGCAGAGCAGACAATAAATATTTGTTGAATGAATGAATAATGAATGAGTGAGTGAAAGTAGCCTCATAGTGCCTTCTTCATGTGATACAAGTTAAGTTATTCTGTAACAGGTTCAATTCTATGAGGCTTGGTCCCTGCCTGAGAAGAGGAGGGGCCACACTGTGCTCCTGAGTGACAATGAATCAACTCTACATGCCTGCTGCAGGGTCAGCCACTTTTAATCAGAAAACTTGACTATTCAAATTGGGATCTTGGCAAAAGCAGTTTCAGTGGAGTGGTGGTGACAAAGCCTGTTTGAAGTGGGAGAAAGGAAATGAGCAGGAAGATTTTGCCAGCTAATACAGAAGATAACTTTTCCGGTCACACTCAAATGCCACCTGTTTCTCGCTCCAGTTCCTCACTTAGCCTCCACCACCCCTGCCGTATCCTAAACAAACAGTTCAAATTCTGACATAAGTGAAAATAAATTCAATAATCTGATTGATTGATTGATTGCATCTGGTTTTTTTTCCCCCTTTTTTCCTGTTTACTGTGTTTATTAGCGTTCTTTAGTAAGCAGTTAGAATGCCTCTCAGGGTAGTGGTACAAAAGGAGAACCAATCTTTCCTCTAGTTAGCTTGCTTGTGAACTCTCTGTGGGTGTGTGACATTACAAAAATAGAAGTGGCAGAGCAGTACTCTCAGTTTCTGAGGATTGCAACAGAGTAAAATGTGAAATTTGCTTCTGCAGCTGTTCTTTACAAAATGGCTCCTACTGGAAAATGAGCGTCTTGGGGTTTTATTTGTTTTCAATCCATATTATTTGCCGAATAACAAGGTCAAGGTTTTTGGCTTTGATGAACTTGGCTGCAATGTTGGCCAATACTTACTAGCTTGTAAGAAGCTACCCATCCATTTTTTTTGTTGAATGCCTGGTCAATTACAGGGGCTAAAATTAATAAAGTTTTAAAATGATGGACATTTAGTTCTGGAAATTATTTTGATTTTCAAGTCCAATATTTCCCAACTTAATTCATGTATAAAATGGTTCACTGGCGGTTCGGTGGAATTTAGTTTCTGATCCTGGTGTAGTTAATATTCCATATTTGCTATATTCAGAATTCAGCTAAGTATTGCTTTTTAATTTGATCAAGGTTCATAGTTCCAATCAAATGTCAGTAATAACATTGGCTTGCTCAATTGTGTGATAAGCATACAGCTAGTAACCATATACAAATAGCTTGGTATGATATTTATTACATCCTGAAGATTAATGTTGTTAACTCTTGATTGCCTTGATGTGGATATGTTATCTGATCCTCCCTTTTCAGATTCTGGTCAGTTAACTATATTAGAAAAACAAAGTTCACAGTATTGGAGTTGCTGAATATGCATAATGATTTTTTTTTCCCCAGCTTAGATATTTTGGGAAATTTATTACTGTCAACAAGTTGTTTGAACACTGCTTGCTTTAACTGAAGCATGAAGGAGGTAGTTGGTATAGGAAGAGTGCAACCTTAGATTCAAGTCCTAGTCCCCCCACTCACAAGCTGTATGCTCTTGATCTAGTATTCTTCCAGTCTGAGCAAGTTTCAGTTTGCTCATCATTACTGAGGGATAATCCAAATATACTCTATGTATTTTCCAGGATTACTGTGAACTTGAGGAGGAACTGTGTCCTACTCAAGTTGTAGCCACATTGCTGCACACACTATGTAGTTAATAGAAATATATTGTGTTAAATAAATAGTAAGATACCTTGCAAATTAAAAAGCACTCCACACATCTAAATGGAGTTGTATAAGCTGTTTAATTGTCTAAATTCTTCTCACTCTTCCTCCTTCTTGATGTTATAATAGAGAAGGAAAGTCTGTATATATTTGACATTTTATCTGGGTAATATCCTCTGAATTCATTCTGACAGAGAGGCTGCCCAACTAACAGATGACTAATTCAGGGGACATTGATGGCCAAAATTAAAGCTAATTTCTTTCTGGAATCCTAAGAGATCATGGTTCTATAAGAGAAAGTCCCCATCCTAATTTGGAGGAAAGCTCAGGCAGAATAGAAGAGCATGAGCAGTTCAGGACAAGTAATAAGAGGGAGCTGACTCTGAAGGGAGAAGGTGCTGTGGCTGCCAGAACCCCTCTCCAAGGAAAATGTTGGTGCTCCTTTGACTTCTGTGTCCTGGGCTCAGCAGTAAATCCCAGATCTGGTTCCCTCCCTGTGTTGTAGCAGGTGCTTATCTCCCCCTCCTTGAAGCCATGGATCCATCCCTTTCTTTGATTGACAGTGCATTCTCTCTGCTAAGGCCTCTTTTGCCCTTCCTCCCTAAGTGGAGCAGGCAGAGCAGAGATGTCTGGAGGCAGAAGACAGCATCTGCCCTCCCTGGGAGCCTCGTGAGCTGTTTCCACCTTGCACTGGCTCCAAGTAGATATTTTTGAAGGAGTGGTGAAGGGAATGCTTTGCAAAACTCTCAGAGGTGCCAAAGAGCTGCACAAAGCTGCTAAGGAGACAAAGGGGAGATCTGAGGGCTGCCTGCAGGCATTTAGAAGGCCTGGTGTGAAAGGAGGAGCAGGGAAGGAATTGAGAATTCAGTGATGGTTAGACAAGGAGAGAGCCTGAGGATTATCTATTCCAACTACTTCATGTAACCAAATTACTAGGCTGGGGGTCTTGCCTAAGAATGATCAATGGCAATGATAGAAAAAATAAATGTAAGTTTAACATCCTTTTAAATAGGCAGATACCCTACATAGAATGTGTACCCCATAGAACAGAGAGCTCCTTTTCATTGCTAAAATGTGAAGAGGGACTAAATGTTACCTATAGAAGGTGTGATGGTTAATTTTATGTGCCCAGTGGACTGGGCCAGGGGTTGCCCACATTTGGTTAAACATTATTTTGGGTTTGTCTGCGAGGGTATTTCTGGATGAGATTAACAAGTGAATTGGTAGACTAAGTAGATTGCCCTTCCCAATTTGGGTAGGCCTCATATGATCAGTTGAAGGCCTAAATAAACAAAAAGGCAGGCCTCCCAAGAGTAGGAGAGAATTCTTCCTGACTGACTGCCTGCAAATAGCAGTCTTCTCTAGCCCTCAGCTGGAAGTTATACCACCAACTCTCCTAGTCCTCAGGCATTTGGGCTCAGACTGGAACTAACCATTGGCTCTCCTAGGTCTCCAGCTCACTGATTACAAATCTTGAGACTTAGCCTCCCTAAACACATGAAACAATTCCTTACAATCTCTCTCTTTCTCTCTTCCCCTCTCTCTCTCTGTATTTGTCTCTCTCTTCCCCTAATACAGAAGAGTCCATAGCAACACTGCCCAAATAGAAACATAAGGTAAACTGTGTCTGTCATTTAAAAATGTCTAAGCTCTGGGTGGTAGCACAGTGGATAAGGCGCTGGCCTGTAAACCCAAAGGTCGCTGGTTCAATTCCCCAGCCAGGGCTCATAGCTAGGTTGCAAGCCAGAGGTAGGGTGAAAGGCAACCATACATTGATGCCTCTCTCCCTCTTTGCCTCCCTCCTTACCCCTCTCTCTAAAAATAATAAAGTCTTTAAAAAAAATTTCTAGACATTTCAATAAAATTAAGGAAAACAGGTGAAGGTAATTTTACAAATAATGTGATTTAATTCAATATAGTCAAAATAGTATTTCAACATTCTAAATCAGTATTCTAAATTAAAATTACTAAAATATTTATATTCTATTTTAATATCCAATGTTTATTTTATTTTTTAAGATTTTATTTCATTATTTTTAGAAAGAGGGGAAGGGAGAGAGGCAGAGAGGAAGAGAGACAGAGAGACATCAATGCATTTCACCTGCCTCCAGTCACAGACCTGACTGGAGACCTGGTTTGCAACCTGATTATGTGCCCTGGCTGGGGAATCGAACCTGCGACCTTCGGATTCGCAGGCTGGCGCCTTATCCACTGCGCTACCAGCCAGGGCTCCAATGTTTCTTATATACATAGAAATCATCTCAGTTCAGACTAGCCATATTTTAAGTGCATAATAGCAATAGTCCTATTGCCAGAAGAGAAGTGAGACTAGATAGCTTCTAACATTGTTTATTCTCCTTGAAAATAGATTTATCTCCATTTATTCAATACATATTTAATTAAGTATTTACTATACTTAGACACTATGCTAATTACTTCAATAACAATGGCTAAACTGGGATTTAAGAAATGTCTTAATGATTGGAATAAAAAGCCACAGTGGGTGGAACTAGCTTGCATCTCATTGTCTAATGGCTTTGTAATTGATAGGGAAAAGGTGATGATCATGAATTTACTTACTAAGTGGACATAGAAATTCATATTTGACTCATATTAGCTTCTCTTTCACCTGTGATGGCTCATGTATTAGACCCATGCCTCAGGTCTTTACTAGCTTCATTGGCTAGCTCCAGTTGGTCTTATTTTTATTACAAGTTACACTGTACATCTCTCATTCATAGCTCCAAGTGCCTGCTTATGCATTGTCAATGAGAAGCTAGGTGACCGAGGGAATGTCTGTGCTAGCACTGAAACAGAAAAATTGAGGGAAGATGATCTGGAGGATAAGACAAGAGGGTTGAACTAAACCATTTTGTTGGAAATATCCAGCAGGAAATTGAAAATATGAACCTGGCCAGAAGCATCAGATTTGTAGGCATCTTTGCTATAGAGAAGTGATGGTTGAAACCATATGAGTAGATAAGGTATTAGAGGGAAGGGTACTGAGAGAAAAGCTCAGAGAGGGCAGCACTTAACCATAGATAACACATATGGGGAAAAATCACCTTCCATTCAACTCAACACACCATTGTTTGAATGCTTACGATGTATTAGGTGCTATCTTAAGATATGGGATTTAGGAGTGTAAAAGGTAGTTGCAGCCTTTGCTTTTATGAAAGTTATGGTCTATACTTACTGCAAAGATCAAGACAAGACAACATGTCAGAAGTGAAGACAAACCAAAAGCCACTAATTTCAACCTCAGTATTATAGCTTAATGTAGCACAATTCCAGCCTCCAAGATAGAGAGCAGCCTTTTCCTTTCTGGGGAGACACCAGACCAAAAAGTCCTTTGACAGCCCACTGAGATATGAGGGTGCCTTACACATTATGTGGTAGGGATTTTCATTTTGCCACCATTAGGATACCCCCCTTGGAGAGCTTTTCATGTCCATGCCTGACTCCAAGTACACACCCCAGAAGCATTCACAAAGCTCTAGCTCTGGTTTGGCCAGCAAGGAAAGGAAGATGAGAGCCCACCTGAGGACATAGCATATGCTAGGCATGCATTCCACTAGATGCTCTACAGCTGTCCCATTAATCACTCTCTCATTAATCAACAAGAGCAGTTAGACAGACGTTCCTGCTCTATATCCCAAAGTTCTCTAAACATACCCCCAACTTCACTTGCATTTTTCGTATCAAACTTACAACTATAGCTTCTAATCTACTTCTTTTTCCCCACCCTCAATATGGATGTTTTTTTGGAGGCACCAAAGATGAAGATTTTGCAATTAGTTCATTTGTTACAGTCTGTTGATTTTATATTATTTTCATTGTGTCATTAAATACTGTAGGTAAGTTTCTCAGCCCCACAGAATCAAAAAATGAGAATAGTATAATACCAATGCCTTTATCTGAGATACTATTACATTTTAATTAGGATAGGATTCCTAATGTAATCCAATCTAGAGAGCTATAGAAGCCAGGAGCAGAAACAAAGCTGAGAATACTGGGAATACATTTTCAAAAATAAATGAGGTGGTTAGCAATGCCAAAGGAAGCAGAGAGGTCAAATTGTGGTATTCCTGGAAAAGTCAAAAGAGTAATTGGATCAAGGTAGGAGTGGGAGTCAGACTGCAGGAGGTAAAAGCAAGAACAAGTAGAGAAGTGAAAGTAACCTTCAAACACCAAAGAGTTTCTTAAATGTGAATTCACTCCACTGACTTCCTGCCATTGGTGAGTATAGGCTTTAGAAAGAAACTAGTTCTTCAAGTGTTTCAATTTCTTTGAAAGAATCTCTACTAAATTCAAGGTGTTTCCAGATAGTAAAAGCATTTTATTTTTAATCATCAATTTTATTCTCATTACAATGAAGCCATTTTTAAAATGAGGGAATAAGACGAGGAGGCAAGGTGAACAATTATTTTCATCCTGGGTGGGTGTTCTAGAATGGCTTCTTTTGTAAAAGAAGAGCAAGCATTTTCAGAATCTAATTTCTTATTTGCTTGCTTGCTACTATTCAGCTTACTCATTGCATTTATCTATGGAGAAAAAGCAGTGAAACAAAGAACAGGAAATTTCGCCATGCTGTCGGAACTGTCAAAATGATTGTTCCAGCAAGAAACTACACATTCGCACTAACCACAATCCCAGACCTGCCCCTCATTTCCTTTGCAGGGTGATTGGCCAGAAAAGAAAAGAAAACACTTTAAGATCAAATAGGATTTTTTTCATACTTTTGGGTTTTAAATATTATCCCTTAATATCAATAATGAAAGTAAATATGTCAATTATTAAAATAAAAATTTGACTCACTAGTATATGATAATCTCTATATTAAGAACTGTGCGTGTTGTAGCTTATTTAATGTTCATAAACCTATGAGGCTGTATTTATTATCCTTATTTTATAGGTCAGAATAGGAGGGATGGAGCTAGAAAGTGACAAAGCTAAACAGAGGACACCAGGTTTTTATTCACAATGTTATACTGTCTAAACTTTACACATCACATGCTAAGCGTGAGGAACATGGCCTTCAGAAGTATTTGGTGAATGAATAAAGAATAAATAAATGGCCCTGGCTGGTAGCACAGTGGATAAGGCACCGGCCTGCGAACCCAAAGGTCGCAGGTTCGATTCCCCAGCCAGGGCACATGACCAGGTTGCAAACCAGGTCTCCAGTCAGGTCTGTGGCTGGAGGCAGGTGAAAAGCAACCATACATTGATGTCTCTCTCCCTCTCTGCCTCTCTCCCTTCCCCTCTTTCTAAAAATAATGAAATAAAATCTTAAAAAAAAAAAAAAGAATAAATAAATGGATTTCAAGAACAGGGAAGCAGTTGGAGAAGCAAAATAAAGCTTAGAAAGAAGCTTTATTAATCACACAAATAAGCTTGTGTTGATCACTCAAGCAAATTACATCTGCAAAATAAAGACATCAGGTAAAAACCAGCAGGTATATTATTATTGTGAATTAACATGATAACTGTAATTAAGACAAGAATACAAATAAAACATATCCTGTAACCAGTGATCTTTTGTAATTAGACCAAATCCATGCATGTGGTAGGGAGACCACAGAGCAAAGAAGAAATTAGGTTTTAAAATCAAGGATAAGAAGTGGAATAGTTGAAACAGTGACTATTTAGAATTAATTTAGTAGAACTTCCTGCAAAATTGGAAATGTTCTATTGTTAGCATAGGTAGCTAAATATTAATGAAGGAAGGAAGCAAAGGGAATTGGATATTGTTGAGCCTAATGGGCTAAGGATCCGAATCCAGCACTAGGAAATTAAGGCTTCACACACTCCCCAGGGAACCACTGCTCTGTTTCCTACAAATTACTGAAGGAAGAGATAGAATAAAATGGAAGGCGAGCACATGCATGGTAGGAACCCAGATGACAACCATAAAGGCCTGTGGGTGTAGCCTGGGAAAAGGATCAGATTGGATAAGGGACACAAACCCCTGAAAGACCCCATCCAAAGCCTGAAGAAAGCTTGGAAGTTGATTGGTTAGTTTGAAGAAGTGCCTGACCTATCCCAAACCTGAGATTATATAATCATTCTAACAGAGAAGCTTCTCTCTCTTTCACTGGGTAGCACATGCTCACTAATGTGCTGTATTTCCTAGTGACCATGAAGGTCCAGTAGCCACCACAAGCTTGCAGCAGACCACATGGGCTCCAAAGGAGTAAACTTTAATATGACACAGAATCTCTGGACACTGGTCTTTGTTCTGGGCTTGATGAAGACAAGGCTGGACTTTTCCCACAATAAGATGGATGGAGATGAGACCCGGGAAAGCTTCGGGCATCTTGTATTCCCATGTGAAATAAATCTTTCATCATGCCACAATCTCCTGTAGATGGATCCTTGGAATGCTTTCTTTGTGACTCTGTAAAAGAACATGTTTTCTACTGGCAAAACTCTTGTTCAACATGGTGGCTGCTACCTATTTGTGGTTCCTAAGTACTTCAAATGTTACTAGTGTCACACGGCACCCTACTCAAGGACACCACTTAGAGAGCAGGTGAAAGAAAAGGAAGGGCTTATTAGGGAGCAAGGGGGAGGGGAATAAGGAAGGGGAAAGAGGAAAAATTGAGGGAAGAGGGAATTGATGACCCCGGAGTCACAGCTACTAGGGATCAAGCTGCAAGCTGTAGTCTGTTGATGTTTTTATACCTCTGCCTTCCCTGGTTCCTATAGGCTACCTGAGGTATGCAGATTTTGTGGTTTAGCTGCCTGGTCTTTGTTTCCATTTCAAGGCCATCTGCAAAATCCAGCCTGCAAAGCCTAGACTGTTATAACTGCAACCATCTGGGTTCGGTGACCCTAGTTCAGGTTCAATGACCCCACTGGCTGGTGGTGGAGATTTTCTACCCTGTGTAGACAATTCACCTTACATTTCCAGCTTTTTGTTTGTAATAAAAAAGGAAAGAGGGTGGAGCTAAGACTTCAGGGGTGCTAGGAAAAGGGACAACA
This sequence comes from Noctilio leporinus, assembly GCA_004026585.1. NCBI lineage: Eukaryota > Metazoa > Chordata > Mammalia > Chiroptera > Noctilionidae > Noctilio > Noctilio leporinus. The sequence continues at coordinate 37,893 of PVIW01006002.1, read as the reverse complement.
TGCTCATTCTGGCTACTTTCTGCTGACAAAGGGTTGTTGTATGAGGTGGTTATGAGACTGGGCACCATTGCTTAAGTAGTGGTCATCTCAGTTGCTTAGGCAGTGGATGAGCTGGTAGTGGCAGTCTGTCACACATAGGATAGATTATGCCGTCTCGGTGGTGGAGGCTTTGATGGTCCTGTGGATGAAGCTAACAAGCAAGTGGATTAAACAAGGTCCAAGTAAAAGCATAAACAGAAGGAGTACTAGGGGGACGACTAGGGGTAGGAAGGTGGCTCTGAGGGAGGAACTTAGATTGAACCATGAATTGTTTAATGGGAATTAGTATCGGGGCTTGCTTTACCTTTATTAAAATGGAAAGGGGAATAAGGATTTCAGAGTTGTGTGGCATGCCCGTTTGTTGGAGGCAAACCTGAAGGTTGAATCTGTAGGCTAGCTGGAGAGCTGCTGGAGATATTCCTGTACTGAGTGCCTATAACAGGAAAGCTGTGAGGGTTCTGAACTATTGATTAGCTTAATAACTGATCTTATTAGTTCTATGCAAAGAAAACTTATGTCATTACTTACTTATTCAGAATACCAAATTCTGGAGGGATCAGGTAGAGGGAAAATATACATTATAAGGGAAAATACTTGTCCTTCAGAATTGCATTTTCATGCATTATATTTTCCATTACTAAAACCATACAACTTTTTTTTTTCAAAACCTTCATAAACTTCCAATAAACCTTTCATATACCTTTTACAAACCTTCTATATTCATCTTTACAACTTTCCACAAACTTTCTAAATATGTTTCACTCCTTCAGATTTAACCCACTTCTTGATCTTTTCCTTCTTATTTCTTTTCTACTTCCAATGCCCTTCTTTCCCATACCATACATGGTATGGGAACATATGTCTCTTTCCTTTATTCCTTCACTTTCTTAAGTCCTTTCTTTTTCTGCTTCCCTTTCACTTTTTTTAACTTATGCAAAGCATTTATGATTTACACCAACCCTCTGCAATGCAAGCAACCTTCTACAACTTACATACAGAACAAAACTTTTTCCCAAAGGTGAGAGTACACCGGAGGTTGATAATGGAGAAAAGAAAGTGTGGGGTTGGGGGTGTCCTCAGGGGATGTCTCTTGAGCCAGCACTAGGAAAAGGATGGAGACATCCCTAGCTTCCCATTCAGGTTGAGGGACAGGAATGCCCCTAATTTGGTCAAAATATCTCATTCCAAGAGGGAAATTGGGCATTCAGGCATTACCAGTCAAAGGTCCTATCATGCATGCTAAAGGTTTAGTAGCTAAAATTTTGTTATGGAGCCCATTAACTCCAACAACAGAGGTGGGAGAAGGGTGTAATGTACCCACATGTTCAATAAGGAGGGAGTAGGTTACCCCAATGTCAACATGAAAGGAGACCAGCTTACCTGCCACCACCATGATTAACCTGGGTTCAGCTATTGAGATGGTCAGGGACAGGGGCTCCAAGCCCAGACACTGTCAGTCATCAATGGGAAACCCTAACAGATTGGAGAGGCTGAAGTCATCAGCTGCCTCCTATTGCATGGACTCAAGCTGAGGCAATCTATCTGCCCCCTGGTGAGAGACCAGTGTGCAGTTGACCTTCCAAGGTTCCTTTTGTCAGCAGGAGGAGCTGGGACCCATGGGGGTCACAGCACAGGGCATTCCTTTGCCCAGTGGCCTGTTTGCTTACACTTGAAGCACGGACTGGTGGTGGCTTGGACTGGCCAGTATTGCCCTGATCTTGCATAGGCTGACCCATAAAGGCAGCAGCTAAATTAAGGTACCTCTGCTGATCCCTTTTTAATTTTTTTTCTTCCTCCTCCTCTCTGTTGTTAATGACTCAGAAGGCAGTCCAAATTAAGTACTTTTGTGGGGTCTTAGGTCCCTCCTCTAGTTTTTGTAATTTCCTCCTGATATCTGGGGCTGATTGGGCAATGCAATAGGTATGTAGATACACTTTGCCCTCTTCTGAGTTGGGGTCTAGGTTGGTGAATTTGAGAACTGCCTCCATAACGTGATCCATAAAAGAAGCTGGATTTTCAGAGGGTTCCTGTGTTATTTCCTGGACTTTGTCATAATTCACAGCCTTGAAGACTGCTTTTTTCCCCATGCCTTCTAGGAGGCATGTAATAAAGTAGGATATTTTGGCTAAGTCAGGGGACCCATATTGATAGCTTTAGTTGACGGGGAGGGAGGAATGGCCCAGGGACCTGGAGGATTTGCAGCTGGATTCTGGACATGCAGCGAGTCAGCAAAAGTAGAGGCAGAGGACAAAATATGGTCCTTCTCCTTTTGGGGTAGTAGTACAGGCCAGGATAACATAGACATCCTGATAGGTGAGTAAGTCTGGATGAGATATTGGAATTCTTTACAGGAGTGTGTAGGGTCTGTCGAGTAAGGCTGTAGGTGGCACTTAATTTGGGCCAGTCTGAAAGGGAGAAGGGGACGTGGACTTGGACAATGCCCTTTGCCCCTGCTATTTCAAGAAGGGAATACAGACCTGGGGACTGAGAGGAAAATGATGGTGCAAGGGCAGTCAGAGAATGGGTATGAGGGGAAGAAATGAGAGAAGTGGAGGGCATCAGTTGTTCCTCCCCAGCCCACGAGTTGGGGGAGGAAGGGGAAAAGGGAGAGGAGACATCCCAAGATACAGGATCTGAGGGTACATCTGAAGTGGGTTGCGGTGCATAAGGATGGGAGGAGAGACCAGAATGGTCTTCCTTTGAATGGCAGGTCCCTGCTTTCTGAAGGAGGGGGATAGTGGAGCCCCTATTGGGGGAGGAGGACCTGAAAAGTAGAGCAGGAGGACCTGAAAAGTAGAAAGACAGATGACTATGGAAAGTCCAGAAGGCCTTGACATAGGAAACCTCAGACCACTTGCCGATTCACCAGAGAGAATTGTCAAGATCAGTGAGAATTTGGAAATTAAATGTACTATCCTCAGGCCACCTATGCTGATTGTCTAAAGGGTACTGAGGCCAGGCTATGGTAGAAAAGATTAGCTGTTTTAGTTTGACTTTGGACCTGAGTTGGAGGGTCTTAAGGTTTTGACAAAGGTGCTCTAAAGGGGTGTCCTTAGATGGAAGTGAATGAAAAGTCCCCATGACCCAAAAGGTGAGTCCAAAATGATAAGAATCAGAACAGACAAGGGGTATCCCCACTTGAACTTCTGAGTTCCCTGAGAGTGCAAAGAGTCCAGGGGCCAGGTGTTCCTGACCGCTGGAGGTGCCAGGCTGCTGTGGGCCCTAGGAAAGCCCAACCCAGGCCTGGGATTGTTGAGAGTGGCTCCCAGTGGACTACAACGAGACACGGTCAATCCAAGAATGAGAATCGCCCAGTGGAAGGGGGATCTGATGAATGTCTGTGGATGCCTAGTGGCCACAGCAAGGGGTCATCAGCAAGGAGGAGGGGTCACTGTCAACTGAGGGTACAGGAGGAGGGGGTCACCATCAACCAAAGGAACAGGGGTGGTGCCACAACCAAGAGAGGAGGGGATGGCATTGCCCTCAATGGAGGGAGCGGAAGGTGGGGGTCACGGTCAACCAAGGGCCCCCAGGATAGGCATGAGTGGAAGAGCAGAGAGGTTCCAGGTGCACAGGGTCAGGGTGTTAGCTGGAGCATGCTGCAGTGGCTCACTGGTCCCCTGGTTGCAAGGCACCAAAGATGCCTTATCTGAACTCCTCCTGGGTTTTGGCTGTGGTGCCCTACCCAAGGAGACCACTCAGAGACCAGACAACAGAAAAGAAAGGGTTTATTGGGGAGCAAGGGGGAAGGGGGGAAAGTGAAGGAAGAAGGAATTGCCAATTCCAGATTCTCAGCTACCAGAGATTGGGGATCCAGCTGCAGGCTGCAGTTGTTGAGATTTTTATACCTCTGTCTTCCCTGATTCATATAGGCTAGCTGAGATATGCAATTTTTTTGGTTTAGGACCTTCTTATCAATTTCAAGCCACCTGCAAAGACTGAAAAGCCTAGACTGGGGGGATTTTCTACCTTGTGCAGATGATTCACCTTACTGGTATGACTGAGGAGCTGAATTTTGATTTCATTTCATTTGAATTAATTTAAATTTAAATTACCACATGAGGCTATTGTTACTATATTAGAAAATGCAGAGGTTGAGAATGTAATAATTTTCACCCCAGAATCATATTGTCCATTAAAAACAGCAACAAATGTGGTGAATTAATTTAGCACCAAATCGGAGGATGAGAGGCATAGATTTTCTCATTTTGGCTGAAAGGGTTAGAGCTGTATACACAAACATGCCCAATACAAACCTGAATAAAATGGGTAAATTAATGACCCTAAACTACCCAAACATTACCTGAAGTGAAAATTAAATCACATTAAAATACAGGGCTGCTAGAAACGGGGTCCTGATAGTCAAGTGGGTGACACCCAAAATTCAGGGAACAATTAGTAACACTCTCCTTAAAAAGATCCATAGCTTAAAAAGAGGTGAACTTGCAAACTCCAACCTTAGCCAGCAAGTCAGACCATGGAATGGAAAAAGGAGGGGTCACTCGCACCAGCTTTGGTTTGAAGAATGCCAGTTTGCATGAGAAACAAAAGAGGGAGAGCCGAGATGGCAGAGGAGTGAGCAGAGCTACACCAATCTCATCCCAACACCAAAATGGAATTACAACTTAATTGTGGAGAACTCATCCAAAATAACCAACAGAACACCACCTGTAGAGAAGCCTTACTACCACAGGTGGAACAGAAGAGGCTGCTTCATCAGGAAGTGCAAAGATGCGAGAGGCTGGAGGGGCACCCACGGGCAGCAGCTGAAGAGAGGGAGAAACATCCCAGCAGCCAGGGGTTCCACCTGAGAAGGGTGGGATCTAAATCCCCAACCAGGCTTCCCAGCCTACAGCAACATAGCTGAGAGTAAAACAGCACCCAGCTGTGAAAAGCAAAAAGCCACCAGGTTTAGCTGGCTTGATGGAGAGACTGCATTCTTAAAGGGACCATGCATGAACAGACAGAGGCACCCACCCACCCTGGGCTCCAGCAGAGAAAGGGCAGAGTGGACTAGAGAAGCTTGGGGAAAGTTTGGGTCAGTGGCTTTAGGGGGAGAGTTGAGGGAACAGCCCAAGAGTCCAGTGCTGACCCATTCCCCATATAGCCAGCAGACCACTCTTCTCCAAAGGCTGAGAGCCTGAGGGGAAGCCACAGCCCCACCGATAGGATATAATCCGCCCCACCCAGAAGTGCCTAAATCTGACCTCAGATCACAGGTTGATTGGATTAACAACTGGATTCATCTGGCCCCCACCAGCCCCCAGAAGTGCCTAAAAAGAACCACTGATCACAGGTTGATTGGATTAACAAACTAAAGGAGATAAAGAAAGTGGCTCTCTGGTCATCTCCAACTGGCTGATTAGGCCCAGACTGGGGCATGAGCTGACATCACCAAGCGCAGAGCCAAGAAGTAAAAAAAGTGCATCTCTACACCACAGAAGGTCACACCGCTAAGACAGTAAGTCAAAGCAGACCAATTCAAGAAGCAGAAACAAACAAGGTCACCTAAGATGGGGAGACAAAGAAATAAACCCTCAGCCAAAGGAAAGGAGAAATCCTCAGGAAGAATGCAAAATGAAATAGAGGCAAGCACACTATCAGACATGGAATTCAAAATAATGATGATAGAGAAGCTCAATGAGCTCAGCCAGCTCAAAGAAAACTAAACAACTCCAGGGGAACTACAAAGAACTCCAGGGAAGCTACCAGGAACTTACTGAGAGCTCTACCAGCATTAAAAAAGACATTGAAACCATCAATAAGAGCCAGGAGGAAATGAAGAATACAATTTCTAAATTGAAGAACACAGTGAAAAGGAATCAAAAGCATGCTAGAGAAAGCGGAGGATCAGATCATCGAGTTGGAGGTCAATGTAGAAAAAAGTTCCCAGGCAGTACAACAAAATGAAAAAAGACTGAAAAAGAATGAAGAGGTTTTAAGAGAGCTACATGACAACATGAAACATAATAATATCCATATCATAGGGATACCAGAAGGAGAAGAGGAACAAGGGATAGAAAACTTGTTTGAAAAAAAAAAGTAATGACAGAAAACTTCCCTAACTTGAAGAAAGAAAAAGTCATGCAAGCTCAGGAATCACAGAGGGTCCTAATGAAGATGAACCCAAATAGGCCCACTCTGAGACACATCATCATTAAAATGGCAAATTTCAAAGACAAGGAGAGAATCCTAAAAGCAACAAGGGAGAAAGAAGTAATAACACTCAAAAGGGCTCTGATAAGGTTATCAGCTGATTTCTCAATAGAAACACAAGTCAGAAGGGAATGGCAAAAAATATTTCAAGCAATGAAAAGCAAAGGTCTACAACCAAGAATACTCTACCCAGCAAGGCTCTCATTCAAAATGGAAGGTGAAATAAGGAGTTTCCCAGACAAAAGAAGGCTAAAAGAATATATCTCCACCAAATGAGCATTGCAAGAGATTCTAAAGAGTCTGCTTTAAGAAGATCAAGCAACAGAGAGACAGATAGGAATATAGGTACAAAGGGAAAGGTAGATAACAAGTAAGTACCTATCAATAATAACCTTAAAGGTAAATAGATTAAATGCACCAATCAAAAGACATAGGGTAGCTGAATGAATAAGAACCAACTTTAACTTATGAATGCTTTAAAATGATCTTATTATAAATATATTTTATTAAATAAGGTATACTTTTGCATATTATTTATATCTGTGTTACTGCAGATTAAGTTTTCTTAGATTGGAATCATTTCCAATCTAATATGGGAAAATCATGTTACTTGCAACATACCTAATCTCTACCTCAACAGACTCTTAAATAGTTCAGGACTTAGTTTAGGACCACGTAGGAGGTCAACCACAAGTTCAAAAATAACTAGAATACTGTTCTACAAAATAATTTAAATTCTAGGGACTTTTATTTTTTACCTCAATTTAGTAGACATAATAATTTCTACTCTGCAAGTGCCATGAATTCTGAAGGCTTCAACTTGTAAAACACATGTAGAGGAAAAACAGAGGGTATTGAAAGAAATGAGACCTGGACACAGCCAAGAAATAAATAAAAACCAGTCACTCAGTCAATCAATCTCCTATTTAAGATGGAAAACTCCAAAAAGAATAAGTTGTAGTTCCAGTAGGTCAAAATAAAGTTGAGTTGTATTGGAGGGGTGAGGATGTGACTCAAAAAACAAACTCATTTTTTATCTGGGTTTTGCACTGTCTCTAGGATGACTTTCACAAAAGTGAGTTCTGCAATACATCATTTCTGTGGTATATTTCACAAAAATAGCACTCTAGAGTAAAATAAGCATTAAAGAAGAAAAAATTAATTTGCTACAATATATATAAATACTATCATTTAACATGTAATAATTATATAAGCTATTGGTAAATTAAAAATTTTTTTGTATTAACTCTTCAAAATCTAGTATGTACTTTAAATACATGTAAAAATTTGTATGTGTGTAAATTATTTTTGCATGTGTTTGGTAATATTGCTATTCATATTACTTAAAAGAATAGTTCTTTAAACAAATGAATTAACGTAGGTATTTTGAAATAATGAAAAGAAAACTTCGTATTAATATGATTTGAGAAGCTGACAGAAGGCAGTAATTAAATGGTGAATTGTCTGGGTGTAAAAGGAAAAAAAAGTACATGTTGGTGGTTACAGAATAGACAGGGGGATGTTAAGAAGAATAAAGGAAATGGAGAAGCCAAAGAACTTATATGCAAGAACTAAGGGGTCATTGCTGGAGGAACTGGGGTACTGAGTGGAGGGAGGCAAAGGGGTGGGAGGGAATTGGGACAACTGTAATAGCAAAATAAATAAAATAGATTTAAGAGAAAAAAAAAAAACCCAGAAAGAAGCACCTGCCATAAAATAAGAGAGGACTTTCATACTATGAAGTTTCCTCCCTAACAGTGTTTTGCTGTTGTGTGAGGTCACCCATGCATTCTAGCAGTACAAGTCTTTTACTTCTGGAGGTGAAGGCAAGTGAGGCTGTGGCAGCCATTTCCAATTACATGTGATTGTCTCTGCTCCTCTGGTTCTCGATCTGTTCTCTTATGCTCCTTATTTTTCACTTTTATCTTATTGAATTTATTGGGGTGATTTTGCTTCACAAAATCATACCAAGTTTCAAGTATACAACTCAATAAACATCATCTGCATGCTGCTGCATCATGAGCCCATTGACTCAAGCAAAGTGTCTTTCTGTCCCTATTTCCCCCTCCCTTTTGCCCACCTCCACCTATCTCCCCATCCCATCCCCTTTCTTCTGGCCAGCACCACACTGTTGTCGGTGTCTGTGTGTTAGTATATGTTTTTTGCCTAATCCCTTCACCTTCTTTCATTTGGTCTGCCCCCTCTCCCTGGCTCTCCTTTCCTCTGACAGCTATCAATCTGTTCCATGTACCCACACTTAGGCTTCTTTTTCATTTATTTCCCTCTCTGTTAAGGGGAACAGAAGTGTTTTTCTCTGGCCAAGCTCTGAGCTATGTCCTGGACAAGGACTCCTACATCTAATTCTAATTATTCACCAAGTTCTGGATATTCTACCTTCAGCGAGTCTCTAGAATTTATTCCCTCCTCCATTTCCTTTTGTTTGCACTTCTACTGCTACTGTTCTAATTCAGATCATTATTATCTCTTGCCTACACTAAAACAATAGTTACCCTTGTGTTTCCTTGCTGTCAATGCATCCCACACAATACCAAAAGAGGGATAGTATGCTGAAAAATTTAAAAATGCAATGTTTTCCTTACTCAAAATCTATGCTGTCTCTCTGTTACACACAGAACAAAACACAGACTTCCTAGACTAGCTTTTAAGATCCTCCCTGTTATGGGATAAATTGTGTTCCTTCAAAATGAAGACATAAGCCCCAGTGTTTCAAGATATGACTGTCTTTGGAAATACAGCCTTTAAAGAGGTGATTAAGTCAAATTGATATCATTAGGACAGGCTCTAATCCAATAGGAAGGATGCTCTAACAAGAGGAGCAGGTTAAGACACAGATGTGCACAGAGGGAAGACCATATGAAAACACAGAGAGAGGATGGTATCTACAAGCCAAGGAGAGAGGCTTCAAAAGAAACCAATACTGCTGACACCTCAATTTCAAATTTCTGACCTCCAGAACTACGAGAAAATGTTTCTATTGTTTAAACTGCTCAGTATTTGTTGTCAGCCCAATCAAACTATGTATATACTTCCCAACTAGCTTCCAACCTACATGTTCTAACTGATTTTTTTGTACCTTTCCTCACCTGCCCATATACCCCAATCCTCAGCCTCACTGGTTCTTACACGATTTATGGTCTCTGATTTTCTGTTTTTGCTATCATAACCCTTCTACATAAATTTCTCTTCACCCCATGCTCGCATCTGGATCCAGCTCAGATCCCACATCCTCTTAAAATATTCAGTAGAGTATCACAGATGATTGCATTTCTCTTAGCCCTACATACTTGTACTGCTTACACCAACTCCATTCTCCCCTTCACCTTTCCTTTTCCATTTTGTTGGAGAAGTGATCAGTAAACTGAATAGGTAAAAAAAATATTTTTCAGCCTCTTTTTCAAAAAAGAGTTTTGTGGTACTGATCAGTGGGATGATTGTGAAAGTTGTTGGGTAGGATTCAAAGTGAAAGCCTGTCACAGACACAGAAACACACAGTTCTAGAAGTCAGCAGTCTTGAGATCAAGGTGTCAGCAAGGTTAGCTTTTCTTGAGGCCTTTTTCCTTGACTTGCAGATGATATCCTCCCACTGTGTCCTCCCATGGTCTTTCCTTTGTGCACATGCATCCTTGGTGTCGCTTCCTCTTCCTATAAGGACACCAAACATACTAGATTAGGGCCCACCCTAATGACCTCATTTTAACTTACTTATCTCTTTAAAAATCTTATCTCCATGTATGGTTATAACATGATTTGGGGGGATATAATTCAGTCCCAAATAACCTTCCTATGTGGTTTATAACATGTGTGTGCACCAATTAATATAGAAAATGATGAGAATTGAAAGGACATTAAAAAATACCTTGTCCCAAGTTCTCATTGTAAACATGAAGAGATTATGCAGTGATTTAGTAGGCAAGTTGGACCTGGAACTAATGAATTTCCACTATGTAGCACTCTATAGGACACTTTAGTTTGTAAGCTAGGTCTGGGACATTCTGTGAAAATGAGGAGGACCCAGTAGATTACCAATCTTTTTTTTTTTTTTTAATGCTTTTTGAAAGGCAGTAGTGATTTGTTTGTGTGTACATGTATGTATGTATGCATGTATTTTAGAGAAGAAAGGAGGAAGAAAGAGAGAGAGAAAAACACTGATGTGTGAGAGAAGTGATATGTGAAACATGGAGGTATCAGTTGCCTCTCAAACAACCCCAACTAGGGATTTGGCCTGCAATCCAGGCATGCGCTTTGACTGAAAACTGAACCAATGACTTTTCAGATTGCAGGCTGGAGCTCCATCCAATGAGCTACACCAGCCAAAGTTATCAATCTCCATTCAATGGTCAAGATAGTATTTTCTAAACTGTTTACTGAAGAACATTATTCTTACAGACTATTAATTGGCATTTATAATACAGTTTTTGCAATCAAATGAGTAAGATGGTGCACAGAAAGAAAGAGTAAGAGAGAGGAAGAGTAGGAGGAGGAGGATGAAGGGAAGGAAGGAAGGAAGGAAGGAAAATGGAAAGAAAGAAAAAGGAAAGATGGCATCAAAACAGACAAGTTAACAAAACAAAATAGAAAGCCCCCAAATATACATATATTATCAAATAATTTTTGACAAAGGGTCTGAGAAAAAACAATGGGGAAAGAACAGTTTATTTAATAAAAAGCATTGGGATAATTTGGTATCCATATGCAAATGAATGAAACTGAATCCCTACCATATACCATATACAAAAATCAACTTAAAATGAATTAGAATTGAACCTAAGACCATAAAACTCCTAGAAGAAAACATAAGGGGCAAGCTTCTTGACATTGCTCATGACAATAACTTTTTGGAGTTGACATCAAAATCAAAAGTAACAAAGGCAAAAATAAACATGGGACTACATCAAGATAAAAAGCTTTGGCACAGCAAAGAGAGCTATCAATAAAATAAAAAGATGAACTACAGAATAAGAGAATATATTTGCAAACCACAGTTCTGATGAAAGGTTACCATCTAAATTATACAAGGAATTCATGCAACTCAAAAGGAAAAAATAATAATAATTTAATTTAAAGTGGGCAAAGAACATGAATAGCCAGTTTTCCAAAGAAGACATACCAATGGCCAATCAATATGTGAAAATGTGAACATCACTAATCATTGAGAAAGTGCAAATCAAAACCACAATGAGAAATCACTTCCCACCTGTTAGAATATCTGTTATCAAAAGAAAAAAGATCAATGCTTGCAAGGATTCAGGGAAAAGGGAACCCTTGTACACTATTAGCAAACATGTAAATTAGAACCATTATACAAAATGGAACTACCATATGATTTAGCAATCCCACTTCTGGAAATTATCCAAGGAAACAAAATCACTGTAGCATTGTTTACAAAAGCCAAGGTATAGAAAAAACCTAAGTGTCTCTATATGAATCAATAAATAAATACGTAATAAAATATTATTCATCCTTATGAAAGAGGAAAGTTTTATCATTTATAACATGAATGAAACTGGAAGGCATTATGCTAAGCGAAATAAGTCAGACAGAAAATAACAATGTATTATACCACTTACATGTTAAATAAAAAAAATTAGCAAACAAAACAAAAATGGTCTAACATAATCACAGATAGAATGATGGTTGCCATGGGCTAAGGAATGGGGGTAATAAGAGCTGGTAAAAGGGTATAAACTTTCAGTTATAAAATGAGTAAGATCTGAGAATAATGTAGAACATGTTGACTATAGTTGGTAATACTGTATTGTATAACTGAAATTTGCTAATACTATAGAAATTAAGCATTTTCTTACACACCCAGAAAGGTAAACACGTGAGGTGATGATGTGTTAATTAACTTAGTGATGGGAATCCTTGTACAATGTATACATATATCAAATCATTGCATTGTACACTTTAAATATATTACAAGCCCTCACTGGTAGCACAGTGGATAAGGTGCCGGCCTGCAAATCCAAAGGTCGCTGGTTTGATTCCCCAGACAGGGCACATAACCAGGTTGCAAGCCAGGTATCCAGCCAGATCTGTAGCTGGAGGCAGGTGAAAGGCAACCAACCATACATTGATGTTTTTCTCCCTCTCAGCCTCTCTCCCTTCCTCTCTCTCTGGAAATAATAAAAATAAAATATTTTTTAAAAAAATAAATAAGTATATTACAATCTTATTTAGCTTACAACAAAGCTAAAACGTGAAATCAACGCTCTGCTCCGTAACGGGCAACTTAAATATTTAAAAAAATTAACAAGTGAGAAAAAAAGAAGAAAATAAATTTGTGGCTACTGCTTGTTTAATTTGTCTTAAAACACAGAAAGGCATATCCCATGGATAGGATACTTTCTTTTTCAGGGGATGGCCCCTGGAGTAAAATAGCTGTGTAGGTGGCACTTACACCTGTGATTCCTGTATAATAAGGAAATAAATTTGCCTTCTATGTGAAAAACTGTGGAAAATTAGCAGTTTTTATTGCACACCAAGATCTCACTCACCTTGAAGTCCTGAAGGATAATGGCTAATAAAACTCCGGAGTGGGCGAGAGAGAGTTTGAAGCCCGCCGTCTCCTGATGAGCTGGGCTGGGAAACAGCTGTGCATGATGGCACATCACTGGACCTGCGCTGGCTTGTTAGCGTGAGGTCGTGAGACTGGCCTTCTGAGATGAAACACAAATAAGCTTGCTTGGGGTCTGTGGCTCATGGGAAGGAGATGTAACATATGTCAAGTGGCTCCTTTTGGCCATTTAGGGAAGGGAGGAGTGACCCACAGCATTCACGCAGGCCTCATTGCTTCTGCCTTGAAGAAAGCCATCTCAGGTTTGTGATTGCCTAAGCCAGCAGATTGGTTTTAAAAGTTAGATTTTCGAACTCTACTTTCCAAAAGTAGAGTTCACCTCTACTTTTGCTCACCTCACTTACACATAACTGAATGAAAGGTATAGAGTATTAAAAAAAATAAACGTGACATTTTTCTCTTTTTGTTGTTCTTTGTCATTTATGTTATTACACTTGTCCCCACTTTTTTCTCAGTTTGCCCATTTCCACCCAGGACCCCTCCCTTCCCTCAGCCAATCCCCTCACTATTGTCCACGTATATGAGTCACAAATATATGTTTTTTGGCTAATCCCAATATCATGGTATTTTTCTCTAGCAATCATGACATCAACATATTGCATACTGACTGAGTTTATATGTGCATTTAAAATGTTCTAAGGTTCAGACATAAACCATCTAATGTTTAATGGTTGTAAGTGAAAATAACTTTCTGTACGAAAGTCTTGCTTTTCTGGTTTTCTCTATCAAAATGTCTTAGAGAAAACTGTATTGGTATAGTGTAAGAGTGGGTATTGCATCTAATGAGGTCATTCATTCATTCATTCATACAGAAAATATGTATTAAGAACCTGCTAGGTGCTATTGCATGAGTTGAAGGATGAACAACTGTTTGAATTTTCCAGGGACTGAGGAATATCCAGGGTCATGGGACTTTAGTACTAAAACCAAAATGATTTGGTAACTCTGGTTAGAGTTAATGCATCAGTGAAAAATAAAATATGATTGGGTAGCAACATGCTAGTATTTTCTCCATTTGTTTATAAGAACACAGTACAAGTTACTAATTGATGAGTTCCAGGTATTTTTAAAACTTCAATTTAAAAGACCCTTTAATGAATTTGTTGGGGGCAGGTGGGTTAAGGTTATATTCTACAACTATTTGACTAAAACTGAATATTGAAGTAATGATTCATAAAACACAACTAGTAAAACAGCTGAGATAAGCTAAGAAAAACAAACTAACCCCCAAAGAAAAGAAGGAGGAGAAGGAGAAAAAAAGAGAAACTGATGAGCCAAGTTTTCTTGGACAGAGTTTATGGGACACAACTTGAAAGTTTACTCCATCCACCCACTTTTTCTACTGGAGCATTAGCACCTTCACTCATGTCCTGTGAGAGGCAACTGACACCTGCTGAACTCTGAAACCTGTGGTGTAGGGGAAGTGAAATGGAGTGTAGTGCACATCTGCAGCTACTTCACTTGCACAAGGGACCTGGTCTCATCTGTTTTGTTAGACACTGTAGTCCTGCATCTAGATTAGCTCCTAGCACATCACAGGGGGTTTGGTTAAGTGTTAGGTATGTAAGTGAATAAATAAGAAAGAATCCTTTGATTGTATAATTGATGCTTATTCCATATGAAAAACCTCACACTCAGTTTACAGTGCTTAAATGATTTCTTGATATACCTACTTGTTATTTGCCCTCAGTTACCAAATTGTTTGTATTTACATGCATTTACAAAGTTTCTTTGTGTTACAGCTGGCTTTCTTGGAAACACCCAGGGACATTACCTACTTCAAGTTTACTGGAAAGTGGATGCATTCTTTATTTTATATTATATATATATATATATATATATATATATATATATATATATAATATAATTATATAATATAATTTATTATTGTTGTATTACATTTGTTCCCCATTTCCCCTCATTGATCTCACCTACCACACCTACCACCTACCACATTTCCTCTCCCACAGTCAATTCCCACCTTGTTGTCCATGGATCATTTATACTCCTTTCTTAAATAAACTGTTACCTTTTCCTTCTACCCCCACCCCTTCCCCTGACACTGTTCACTGTCAGTCTGTTCCTTGTTTCCACACCTCTGGTTCTATTTTGCTCATTTGTTTATTTTGTTCATTAGTTTCCTGTATTAGGTGAGATGGTATGATATTTGTCTTTTGCTACCTGGCTTATTTCACTAAGCATAATACTCTCCAGTTCCATCCATGTTATTTATTGCAAAAGGTAGGAGTTCCTTTTTTCTTTCTGCTGTGTAATATTCCATTGTGTAAATGTATAACTGTTTTTTGATCCACTCATCCGCTGATGGGCACATAAGCTGTTTCCAGCACTTGGCTATGTGAATAGCGCTGCTCTGAACCTATGGTTACATAGGTTCTTCTGAATTGGTATTTTAGGGTTCTTCAGTTATAGTCCTACCAGTGGAAATGCTGGGTCAAAAAGCAGTTCTATTTTTAGGTTTTTGAGGAAATTTCATACTGTTTTCTATAGTGACTGAACCAGTTTGCATTCCTACCAACAATGCACAAGGGTTCCCTTTTCTCCACAGCCTCACCAGCACATTTTTGTTGATTTGTTAATGATGGCCATTATGATGGTGTGAGGTGGTTTTAATTTGCATCTCTCTGATAGCTAGTGATGTTGAGCATTCTTTCATATGCTTAAAGGCCCTTTGTATATCCTCTTTGGAGAAATGTCTGTTCTGGTCCTTTGCCCAAATTTTTAATTGGGTTGTCTGTCTTCCTGGTGTTGAGTCATGTAAGTTCTTTACATGTTTTGGAGATAAAACCCTTGTCTGAGGTATCATTGGCAAATATATTTTCCTATATGGTTGGTCCCCTTTTCATTCTGCTGATGTTTTCTTTAGCTAAGCAGAAGAGTGCAGTCTTTAGAATGATGTTGTTCATGGTTTCAGTATGGTCTATATAACACTTAGGTGGGAGAGGTGAACTAGTTCACTTTCCCAGTCAGGTGAATCCATTTCAAGTGCCTGCCTATCCACAGAAACCAGGTTGGTATGGATTGTGGTACAGAGCCTGCTAAGTTGGTGTAGTATGTGAAGGTGTCCTCACGTACAGGTTCAGTTTATCAACAGATGGGAAGCAGTCTGTGAATCACAGTTGTGACCTGTGTCTAGTGCCCGTTCCACCTTCATCAGTGCCTCTGGTTGCCCAGTGCTTTCTTGCATCCTAGCCCGTTTCCCTAAAACCATATCCTCAAGATGTGTTTGCGGTAGAAGAAGGGAGGGTTGCAAAAGGATTTCTTAAGGTGCAGTTTTTAAAACATCGTTTCCAGTGCTCCTTCCTCAATTATTATGCTGGTTATCTTGTTAACCTCTCCCAGACCCATCCCCTGCTTTTCTCTGTTTGCTCTCTGTCCTGCCAGATTGACCCTTGCTAGCTGTATGTATTTCTGGCCTTTGGTCTGCTGTCTGGCTTCTAACTGCGTCCAGTGAATGGGAGGGAGGCTGCAGTGGGAGATGAGAGAATAGGAGGGTAGAGGGGCCGACTTACTCCTTCCTTGCTTTGTCCTCTCATCCCTACAGCACCTGCATTCTGGTGGATGGAATGAGGCTCCTGAGAGATAGCCCTTGTCTTGGCCTGGGGTGTATCATGGCTCAGTCTTTACTGGGCTTGGGTAGCACACTCTGTACCCTGCCTCTTTTGCCCTTGCAGCAGGAATGTCTGTCTGCTGTCACAGCTGTCATGCTGGCCTTCTGAACTCCTTCCACATCTAAGTGAGTAGACCCTCATCTTAGTCCCTTTTTTTTGAGTCACATGAGATAAATGCTCTCTTCTGATGAGACCCTAACAGATATGCCTATGAAATCAAACTTTCTGATAGTAGGACCCAGAAATCTGCTCCCCTGACCTTTGTATTATTATTTTATTTTATTTGTTTATTTTTAAAGATTTTATTTATTATTTCCAGAGAAGGGAGAGAGGCAGAGAGGGAGAGAGACATCAATGTATGGTTATCTTTCACCTGCCTCCAGCTACAGACCTGGTTGGAGACCTGGTTTGCAACCTGGTTATGTGCCCTGGCTGGGAATCGAACCAGCGACCTTTGTGTTCACAGGCTGGCACCTTATCCATTGTGCCACCAGCCAGGGCTTTATTATTATTTTAAATTGTGATAAAATACATATAACATAAAATTTACTCTTTTAAGTGTACAGCTCTGTGGCATTAAGTATATTCACATTTTTATGCAACCATCATCACCTTCCATCCCCAGAAGATTTTCACTCTCCCAAACTGAAACTCAGTCCCCATTAAACACTAATCCTCATCCTTTGTTCCCTCCCCACTCAGCCCCTAATAACCACAATTCTACTTTCTATCTCTATGAATTTGACTGCTCGAGAGACTACATGTACTAGAATCATGTAGTGTTTGTTTTTTTGTGACTGGCTTATCTCCTTAGTGTATTGTTTTCAAGGTTCACACATGTGTCAGAATTACCTTTTGAAGACTGAACAGTGTTCCATTGTATGTATATACCACATTTTATCTATCCATTCATCTGTCAGTAGATATTTGGGTTGCTTCTACATTTTGGCTGAGGAAAAATGCTGCTATGTATATGAGTGCACAAATATCTGAGCCTGCTTTTTATTTTTAATAATATTATTTTTATCTTCAGCTGAGGACATTTTTTCATTGCTTTTAGAGAGAGAGGAGGGGAGGAGAGAGAAACATTAATGTGAGAAAGAACTGTCAGTCACCTGCCTCCTATACTCACCCTAACTAGGGATGGAAGCTGAAACGTAGGCATGTGCCCTGACCAGGAATCAAACCTGCAACCTTTCAGTTGCTTCAACCAACTGAGGAATACCAGCCTGGGCTGAACCTTCTTTTTATTTATTTATTTATTTAAAAAAAAAAAAATTTTTTTTAAAGATTTTATTTCATTATTTCCAGAAAGAGGGGAAGGGAGAGAGGCAGAGAAGGAGAGAGACATCAGTGTATGGTTGTGTTTCACCTGCCTCCAGCCACAGACCTGAGTGGAGACCTGGTTTGCAACTTGGTTATGTGCCCTGACTGGGGAATCGAACCTGCGACCTTTGGGTTCGCAGGCCGGCGCCTTATCGACTGTGCTACCAGCCAGGGCTGAACCTTCTTTTTAAATAAGATGTTCAAGTAATTTTTTTGTACACTGCAAATTTTTCAATAATTATTGTTGAGCATACATTTTGGAAATGTTTTACTTCAAATTGCAGCAAGTTCATAAATGTTTATAGTAAACAAATAAAATGCAACTGAAAGTAAAACTTGCTTTAAGTCTGTTTTCCTTCTAGACCATGGTTTTTCTCTTTTTCCTTTAATACATCTTTACCTTTGAAATGCAAAAACACACCTAAGAATTTAGTTATTATAGTATGGCATTTAGAAAATAAAAAATACTGCTTTTTAATGTTTAAGAACTATTGCCCTTATAAAATTCAGAAACATCTACATCATTATTTGTATTGGCAATTAGAAAAGATCTGACATTATTATTTGTATTTTGGCTCAAAAGTTATTAATATTAAGAAGTTACCTCTCCAAAAGCATTTTATTTCTAATTATGGAATGAAACATAAATTCTCCCAATTTATTATAGGTGCTACTGAACAGGTAAAGAGATATTTGGGGGCTTTAGGGGACTGGGTCCTTGCCCTGAAATCATGTTGTCCTGAAGGATTGTCTAAGGACAGATCCATTTTAACCTGTTGATGATAGTTAGAAAGTGTGAGTTGAAGGAACTAGTTGCCCTCCCTGAGCTTTTGTAACAGCTTCCATTACTCAGTCTTCACTTTCCCACCACCTCTCTGCCTGGATCACTCATGATAAAAGTTAAATTAGACATCATTTTCTTTAGGAAGTTTTTTTTTTTTTTTTTTTTTTTTTAAAGCCAATCCCCAAATAAGATTTAGCAGCCTGCCCCATGAGTTGCATCCACTAATTACCATTTATCTGCTTAGGTCCTTATTCCACTTTAAGTTCTTTGATGGTAGGACATATGGTTCTCAGAGCCCAGCCCCTCCGCAGAAGCTGCCCAGACCAACAGCACAGATGTGTGGGTTGAGTGGCTATGGAGATAGCGGTGGGATGTCTTGGACAAGTGGAAGAGGTTCAGAAAGCCTGGTCCTCAGCAGGATAAGTGTGAAAAGGGGATAAGAGAAACCAGGGTATGCACTTTTTCAATTGTGTGAGAGCACCTGTGTGCAACATCATATGTGATGAGCATTTCCAGGCAGTATCAGAGACATCATTAACACCAACACAGACTATAGAATTAGTTAAGTTAGAAGAAAAAAATATTTGACAGTACAGTTAAAGTCATTTATGTATGAGAACTGACCATTTTGAAATTCTATGCAGTATTACAACAATCACACAGATTATTAGATTTTTACAGTGTTGTAAATTTGGAATCAATTATAACAGAATACTCTTTTCAGGTTCTTTGTTCTTGTTTGTTACTGGAGCTTATTTTTCTATTTGCCACACAGAACAATGGACTGTGCTAAGGGCAATGGTTGGGTTCTTATGATGCCATAGGGCCCTAGACTGAAGGTTTGGAGAAGGTTCCTGGAGACGTCTGCACTGTGTTTAGAGAAGGGGATATGGCTTGATGAATAAAAGTGAAAAGAAAATGTCAAACCTAAGGGACACTTTCGAAATTTTTACTTCTTCTCACCCCTGTCTGACCCACATGTTGATGGTTAGGTAAGGCCAAAATCATGGTGGATATTAAGGAAGAAATGGATTTTCAATGAAAGTGTTTAAGGTGA
Source organism: Noctilio leporinus (assembly GCA_004026585.1). Taxonomy (NCBI): domain Eukaryota; kingdom Metazoa; phylum Chordata; class Mammalia; order Chiroptera; family Noctilionidae; genus Noctilio; species Noctilio leporinus. Next base: position 18,304 of record PVIW01006002.1, on the reverse strand, counting down.
TTTCAGGTGTGTAAGGCACAGATCTTCTGACAGTAGGAGCCATTTTAGGGTTCTTTGGTTGAAGGTGGGTGAGAGTTCGGCAAATGAAAGCACAGACTATTCTAGGACCTGAGAAAGGAAATCAGGTGAGCTGAGGAAGAAAATGATGGTGGTGGAGACTGACTTCATTCATCTCCAGATCAGCTGGTTAAGGATGTGTGTGCTAGAGAATTTGAAGTTATCTAATCTTGCAGGGTACTTTTTGATTATGCATCTTGAAAATAGTGTGACCTCTTTAAGCACAGGAGGGATTATGGGAGGTGAGGGGAAGGTGTTGTGGCCTGAAATTGATGAAGGATTGCTTTGTCTAAATTGGCATGACCTCAGAGGAGCTCGAATTAGGCATATAATACCTTAGGCATGACTGTAGCTCTGGAAAATAGCCTTCCCGATTTAATGGTCTCCCTTTAAAGGGAATTCATATTCTCTTCCTTAATATTTTCAGGTAGGTAAGGATATAATTCCTCCACCATTCCCAAGAACTAGAATAGGTGACTGTAGTAGTCAGTGGCCTGGTTCCTAATGCCAGCTATGCAGCTGAAAGCTGAGTCACCAGAGTACCTGTGTTACTTAAAGCAAGTCATCAAGTCTCTTGGCTTTAGTTTCTTCGTCTATGAAATGGATGATTGCATAAATGATCACTCAGCTCTCTAGACCTTCTTTCTCAACATTCTGTGTTCAGTTACTATCCATCTTCTATGGCAGTGGTTCTCAGCTGGGGCTTATTTTACTCCCAGGACATTTTCGGCAAGTCTAGAAATAGTTTAGTTGTTGTAAATTGCAGGCTGGTTGTTGCTACGGACATCTAATAGGTAGAGTCCAGAAATGCACAAGACAGATCCACAATTAGAAATGATTCAATCCCAAATGTCAGTAGTATTGAGGTTGTGAAGCCCCACTGAGGCGGGGTGGGGTGGGGGGGGAGGCGGAATTAAAGTCCAAGAAAGGAAATGACAGTCTTTTCCTTCCATATTGAGGAAAAGAGTGGAAAAGTATGGCTGGAAAAGTTATGACAGTTTCTGTGCCATGAGCTATGGGAAAATAACAGAGCATGTAAGGTATAAGATGTTGATACACATTTTCCCCTTGTAGATTATACACTATTAAAGTGAACTATCATTTCTCAATAGATTTCATTTAGAGATGCTAAAAGAAACTACTTGAATGCACCATCTGGGAACATTGAACTTCATGCAGAGAGCAGTGGGCTCAGTTCTCATTATCTTCCACACCCTCACTGGGTATGTCTGAGTGTGAAATTCCTATTTACTCAAAAACCCAGCAGTTACCATGCCATGCATTTTCAAACACCTTTCTTTAAAGAACAGTGCTACATTTAACTTGATAACACCATTCTGCTGCTTATCTTACTGTGATACATTGCATTTTAAAGGAAAATGAAGTACAGATGGTATTGTTTGGTTCAGATCTCAAGAGCAGTGGTGATCTTAGGATCATGAATAAATTGATTCTCGGGTTGGTTCATATCTCAAGAGCAGGGTAATCTTGGGATCATGAATTGACTCTCGGTTCTTGGCTCTAGGTTCAACCCATTAGTATATTTTGCCCATTGCTTATGCTTCTACCATATGTAGGTGTTCCGTATAAGCTATGAGAAGATATTATAAGACCTAATTATGAAAATTAAAGGAGAGAATGTGTAAGAAAGTATCCAATGTAAAAGAGAAGCTCAGGAAATGTTTGTATTCTTTTTAAATTTAATTTAAAAATATTTTATTATTTGTGCTATTACAGTTGTCTGTCTGTTCCACGATTCTATGCCTCTGGTCCTATTTTGCTCATTAGTTTATTTTGTTTGTTAGATTCCTCTTCTAAGTGAGATTACATAGTACTGTCTTTCACTGACTGGCTTATTTCACTAATTTAATAGTCTCTAGTTTCCTCTATGCTGTTGCAAACAGTAGGAATTCTACTGCTTTTTTCCCCCACTGCTATGTAGCATTCCATCATGTAAATGTATCACAGTTTCTTTTGTCTACTCATTTACTGATGGGTACATAGGCTGTTTCCAAATCTTGACTATTATAATAGTGCTACTATGAATATAGGGGTGCATAAATTCTTTAGAATTGTTTTTGCAGGATTCTTAGGGTTATTCTCAGCAGTTGGAATCACTGGGCCAAAGGTAGTTCCGTTTTTAATTTTTGAGGAAATTTCATACTATTTTCCACAGTGGCTGCATCAGTCTGTATTCCCACCAACAGTGCACTAGGGTTCCCTTTTCTCCACATCCCCATCAGCACTTGTTGTTTGTTGACTTATTGACAATGGCCATTCTGACAGGTGTGAGGTGATAGCTCATTGTGGTTTTAATTTGCATTTCTCTGATGGCACTAGTGATATTGAGCATTTTTTCATATGTCTTTGAGCCATCTATATATCATCCTTGGAGAAGTGTATGTTCAGGCCCTTTGCCCAGTTTTTAATTTGGATTTTTTGTTTTCCTGTTGTTAAGTTATATTAAGTTATTTATATATTTAGAGATTAAACTATTGTCTGATGTATCATTGGCAAATATGTTCTCAAGTAGTCAGTCCCTTTTTCATTTGCTGGTGTTTTCTTTAGCTGTGCAGAAGCTTTTTAATTTGATGCAATCCCATTTGTTTATTTTTTTTTCTTTTATTTTCCTTGCTCTAGGAGATCTATCAGCAAAAATATTGCTTTGTGAAATATTTGAAATTTACTACCTATGTTTTCCTCTAGGATTTTTATGGTATTACAACTTATATTCAAGTCTCCTATCCATTTTGAATTTATTCTGGTGTATGGTGTAAGATGGTGGTCTAGTTTCCTTTATTGCATGTACCACTCCCTTTGTCCCAATGCTATTTATTGAAGAAATTGTCTTTACTTCCTTGAATGCTCTTGCCTCCTCTGTCAAATATTAATTGACCATAAAGACTTGGGTTTATTTCTGGGCTCTCTATTCTGTTCCATTGAGCTTTGTGTCTGTTCTTGTGCCAGTACCAGATTGTTTTGATTACAGTGGCCTTGCAATATAATTTGATAATAGGTATTGTAATCCTTTCAGCTTTGTTCTTCATTCTCAAGATTGCTGAGGCTATTCAGGGTCTTTTTGTTCTACATAAATTTCTGGAAAATGCGTTCAATCTATAAGGTTGTGTTGAATCTATAGATTGCTTTGGTAGTACCGGCATTTTGATGATGTTAATTCTTCTACTCCATGAACACGTTATATGCTTCCACTTACTTGTATTTTCCTCAGATTCTTTCTTCAGTGTCCTATAGTTTTCTAAGTGCAGGTCTTTTACCTACTTGGTTAAATTTTATTCCTAGCTAATTTTTTGGTTTACTATTGTTGTTGTAATAGTAAAATGCAATTGTTTTCTTGGTTTCCGCTTTGTGATAGTTAATTATTGGTGTATAAAAATGCCATCGATTTCTAAGTATTGATTTTGCCTCCTGCTACCTTCTTGAATTCATTTATTAGTTGAGTAGTTTTCTGGTGGAGCCTATAACATTTTCTATGCATAATATCATGTCCTTTGAGAATAATGACAGTTCTAAGTCCTCTTTTTCAATTTGGATGCCTTTTTTTTTTCTCCCCTACTTCTTGTCTGATTGCTGTGGCTACAACTTTCAGTACTATGTTAAACAAGAGTGGTGAAAACAGACACCCTTGTCTTGTTCCTGATATTAAGGGAAATGCTTTTAGCTTTTGCCCATTTATTATGATGTTGGCAGTAAGTTTATCATGTATGACCATTATTATGTTGATATATGCTCCCTTTATTCCCACTTTACTGAGTGTTTTATGATTTTTGGTATTTAAAAAAATATTTTATTTATTATTTCCAGAGAGAGGGGAAGGGAGAGAGGCAGAGAGGGAGAGAAACATCAGTGTATGATTGCTTTTCACCTACCTCCAGCTACAGACCTGGCTGGAGACATGGCTAGAGACCTGGCTAGAGACCTGGTTATGAGCCCTGGCTGGGAATTGAAGCAGCGACCTTTGGGTTTCCAGGCCTGCGCTACCAGCCAGGGCCTACTGAGTGTTTTTTATCATTGGATTTTAACAAATGCTTTTTCTGCATCGATTGATATGATCATGTGATTTTTGTTGTTCATTTTGTTTATGTAATGTTTCACATTTATAGATTTGTAAGTAGTCTACCATCCTCACATCCCTAGAATAAATACTAATTGAATGTGATGTGTGATCTTTTAAATGTATTGTTGGCTCTGGTTTGGTAATATTTTGTTGAGGATTTTAGCATCTATTCATTAGCAATATTGGCCTATAATTTTCTTTCTTTGTTGTGCCTTTACTTGGTTTTGAAACTAGGATAATGTAGACCTCATAACATATGTTTGGGAATCTTCCCTCTTTTTGGATTTTTTTGGAATAGTTTGAGAAGAATAGGTGTTAGTTTTTTTTTGAATGATTGGCAAAATTCACCTGTGAGCCATCTGGCCCAGGGCTTTTGTGTGCCAGGGGTTTTTTGATTAATGGTTCAATTTGACTAGTTATCTGTCTATTCAAATTTTCTGCTTCTTCCTGATTCATTTATGGAAGATTGTATGTTTTAGGAATTTATCCATTTCACCCAGGTTCTTCATTTTCTTGGCATATAGTTGTTCATAATAATTTCTTACAATCCTTTGTATTTCTGTGGTATCAGTTGTTAGTTCTTCTTCATTTCATTTCCTTTTTTTAAAAGACTTTATCATTTTTTAGAGTGAGGGGTAGGGAGAGAGGCAGAGAGGGAGAGAGACATCAATGTATGGTTGTTTTTCACCTGCCTCCATCTACAGATCTGGCTGGAGACCTGGCTTGCAACCTGGTTATGTGCCCTGGCTGGGGAATTGAACCAGTGCTTTTGGGTTTGCAGGCTGGCACTTTATCTACTGTGCCACCAGCCAGGGCCTTCCAAGTGTTTTTAAATTTCTTCTTTAATCTCCTTGTTAACTCATTCATTATTTAATAACATGTTATTTAGTCTCCCTGTATTAGAATGTTTCTGAGGGTTTTTTCTTAAGGTTGATTTCTAGTTCAAGAACTGGAAAAAAAAATAGTGGCTTTGTTTCCAGTGGGTCTCATCTCTCCCCATCAGAGAAAACCCCATTGCCTTTCACCATCAGGTGCTATGTGGTCTGCTGATCCCAGCACTGGGAGCCAGTTGTTGGTCCTGGTTTCTCTCCTCTGGAGAAGCTGCCACAGCTGTGCTGCTGCATCAGCCTACCACTCCAGTGAACAGCCAGCCCTTTCAACAACCTCAGGCTTCCTATTGGTCTCATGATGCTTTTTGCCCTCCTTGCTTGAGTCTCTTTTTTGGGTAGTCTTCAGTTTACTTTAGGTGACTATTCCCTTCTTTGGTTTTATTTCCAGTTTGGTTCTGAGAGGAGGTGTGTTTTATCTCCTCCTACTCTGCTGCCATCTTGCTATCCTCTGAAATGTTTGTATTCTCTGAAAGGGCCAAACTTAATGCTGTGTGGCAGCAGTGGGAAGAGCTTAAATTTAAATGTCACTTCCATGCTGTTTTTTCTCCTCAGCCCACTTTCTAAATTGAAGCAGGTGGTGATCAAAATTTAAGGAGGTTTGCTTTGTCCCAATCTGGGTGTGTGTCATGTTTGGGTAACATGGGGGAGTAAGACAAACAGTACCAGAACTGTCTTGTTCCATTTCAGTGACCATGAGGACTAATTGCTGTGCTAACAAGAAAAAAAAATTATTCAGACTTACCAGATCAATGGACACGTTCAATTTTCTGCATACACAATTTAGTTTGGTTTCTCCCTCTGAATGTGCATTTTGAACAGGCATGGCTTAAGGAAACCTTCTTCCTCAGCTTGGGATACTCCTTCTGCAAGGGAACCCTACAGGCTGATTTCAGCCAGTCACCTTTTTCTAAACTCCTCTAGCCTCTCTTCTATGTCCCTCTACCAATCAAGGTGTGTTTGTTTTCCAAATTAAAAATATGCGTATTATAGGTAGAATAAATCCTAAGAGGCTCTGTGAAAATCCCATGCTGTTCTTACTGGATAACTGAAGGAAACAAGATCTTGAAGTGGGGGTTAGAAAAAAAGAAGAGAAAACAACTAACATATGATTTTAAAATAGACATTTTCTTTTCCTTATAGAGATGGACTTCATTTTGGTTTCAGATGGATGATTCAGCTGTTCTGCTGGCAGCACTTTCTCAGGCAAGATATTGTTATTGGATTTATTTCAGGAAGAACCCTCAGTGTTTCATAGTGTAAAGCTGCTTCTAAAGAAATACCTGTGGCATTGCCCATCTTGTAGATGAACTTTTATGAATTGCACAAATACCAATAAATGTCAATAGATACTCTTGTGTGTATAAAATCTACCATATAATCCTAGCCACCTACTAAGATGCTATTTATTACAAGTAAAAGATCTTAAAGGAGTTGACCTAAGCAGTCTTTTTGATGTGGCAGGGAAACCAGACTAAGTTAAACTATGTTTACCCTGCACTCAGACATGACCAAATGTGTTTTCGAGACTAGTGGATTGTGGTCCACAATGATCTACTTAAATAAGGGAGATGTTGATCTGGGTCATTTATCTTACTTATTTTTGATTGTAATTTTGAGAAATCTAATGAGTTTTTTAAAGGAGATGCGAGGAGAATGTGATGACTATTCCAGTTAATATGAGCTTTAGACTTAACTGGATCCAAGTGCTTAAACAATGTTATTGGGAATTTCCATCTCTTAACAGAGGGTTCTCTGTTGAATTTATTTTTTGACACCAAGTTGATGGCAAAGTGGCTATAGGTCATATTCACAATTCTACCAGCTTCATGCTTCATGGAAAGAAATCAAAGAAGAGTTTACTTTTCATCCAATAGTTGAATCAGCTTTGGGATTGAATTTCTTTTGTGTGGCTCTATTATTTTATTCCCCTTGAAACTATTCTACTCAAAGTCATCAGACTAGGGTGACCATAAGTTTCAGTTTGTCTGAGATGCTTCATATTGATATCTGTTGTCTGGGCACAAATGTTAACATTCTATTTTATCCTCTAGGATGGCCCCTAACTGTCCTAGCTTCTTCCTGTTTGCCCTCTTCTGTGATACCCTCCTTACCCCAGATTGAGTAGAGCTGACATGTGTAACCATCTCAGCCTGCTCTGGAGGAAGTCAGCTGCTGTGTTGCTAGGACACTCAAGCTGCTTATAGGGAAGCCCATCTAGGGAAATACTGAGGTCTCCATCGATAGCTAACCATGTGAATGATCCACCTTAGAGACAGATCTTTGGCCCCAGTCAAGCCTCCAGATGACTATAGCCCTGACCAATATCCAACTGCCATCCCATGAGAGATCCTGAGCCAGAAATGTCCAAAATTTTAAACACATATAAATTGTATGTGATAAAGAATGTTATGCTAAGCTACCAAGTTTGGGGGTCATTTGTTACACAGCAATAGGTTACTAAGATATATCTCTCATTCTCAAAGGTTTGGAAAATCAATGTTCAATCTAACAATAAACTCCATGTTGACAACCATAATCTTCAATTCTCAGCCAGTCTTTAAACTCATCTCACTCAATGTGTCAACAGAATTTTACACAATTGATCACTCCCTACTCTTTGACATGCTTTCTTCACTGGGCCTTCAGGATACTGTTATTGCTGGCTGCTTCTGCTCAGCTTCTTGCCACATCCTCACTCTTTCCTTGTGTTGAATGTTGCAGGTTTCCAAAATCCTCTGGAAAAGGTGCTCAGATGTTTTATTTATCAATGCTTATACCTAATTGATTTCACTTAGTCCCGTTGATTTTTATGATGAAGACCCCCAATTTTGAATCATCAGTTTAGATTCCTTTTACACTCTAATTTAATATAGTTAGTTGCCTAATCATAATCTTCATTAAATGCTTAATAGGTATCTCGAAATCAACATGTCCATAATCACAGTTTTGATTTTACCCCACCAGCCTGCTTCTCCCTCCAACTTTGACATCCTGATTAAAGACAAATAATGCTATTCCTCATGTTACTCAGGTTAAAAAGCTTGGAATCATGCTTTATTCACTTCCCTTCCACCTCATATCCAATTTGGCAGCAAATTCACACTCTGTCCACATTCTCCAACCCCACTCCTATTATCCTAATCCAAGTTGCCACCATCTTTCACCTGTATTATTTCAATATCCCCCAAATGGTCTCTCTACTTCCCCATCTTGGCTCCATTCACTCTATTCTTTGCATTCCAGTCAGACTGTAGTGATTCTAAAACCTAAAATAGATCATGTCACTCATATTCTTGATCTCCACAATCGCTTCTTACCTAACTCAGAGGGAAATGCAAAGTCCTTCCCCAGGTCTATAGTCTCTATGTGAAAAAGAAGACTATGTGATTTGACTTCTCTGCTCCCTGACTTCATGTCCTCATTTATTCTTCTTTAACCACACTTGACTTCGTTGGGGTTGCTAGAAGATGTCATGTGCAATCCTTCTGTCTTAGGGCTTTCTTAATTCTTGGTCTTTTTGCCTAGGGCACTCTGCACAGGGCCTCCTCCTTCTGTCTCAGCTCAAAGGTCACCTTGTCCAAGTGGCTCTTGCTAACCACTCTGTAAAAAGTAGTATCCTCACCATTACTGTTTGTTTATCTTTTTTTTTTTTTCTCTAAACAATGGTCATGATCACCTTATGAAGTTATAAGATGTCAATAACATAGGTATGGGCAACTCCTGCCACAATAGGAAATAGCACCATGGCCTCAGCCAGGGGTGACCTGGGTTTGGTCCTCCACACCTTTGACAGGTGTGGTACCAGCCTTGGAGCAGTTTACAAACTCAGAAGCTAGGGGTTCTAGCTCAGACTGTTGTTTATTCTAAGTCTTGAAATATTACTTTATTAATTTCTCTGCTGTTGCCACCTCTTGTCTTGATATCAGTATAAATAGGGTTACCCTATGTTCTTTCTTTAAACATTGAAAATTTCTGTTGTTCACTTGGGTTACTTGTTGACTCATACTACAGGAAATCTGGAAACTGAAGAACCAGATAATTAAGCCCCAAAAAGCTCAAATAAACTCTTTTCCTCTTTCCCTCATTCTTTTCTTAATTTTTAATTGTCTTTCTTGTGCCAAATACTATATGATACATTGGGACTAGAGTGATAAAAGATATCAAATTTGTTTAACATTTTTTGAGAAGTATTAACAAAAGGTTGAACCCTGATCCTTGAAAAAATAGTTACCATTTGGCTTAGAATCTGAAAATTTTTTCTACATTTAGCCTGTGTGTCAAAGGCTGGATCTTGTGATATGAGCAAGAGAAGTGAATGTATAGGGAATAAGATCCTTAAAGGGTTTGTCATCCAGATGTTAGATCAAAGAGAGTATGATTCATTTAACCAGGGAGCTAGACTTTTGAAGGCTTATCCCAGTCTTGGTGCCTTTGAGGTTTGTTTGTTATTGTTAAAAACTTGGTATGTGTCATTGCATGTAAATATTATGCAACAATTTGAAAATGAACACCAGATTGAAAGATATAATAACAGAGTCTTATACCACTGAGCCCCACCTTTGGGAGTAGGGGTTACAAAGAGACCACACTAAGTGAGCAACAGCCCACACACCAGACTGTACATATGACTGGACTAAATTCTGCTGCTATTTCCAGAGCTTGCTGCTTTTCAAAAATATTCCTTGGGGCCAACCAGGCTGCCATACTTTCCTGATTTATTTTCTAAAAAGGACATTTATTGTACTTTTCTCTTTACTACCTATTGTTTGACATGGTATTTCTGTGCACCCTCATGAAAGTTTTTTTTTGTGCCCACAGTTTCTACTCTAAATCTGCCTGTTTGAAGATCATTTTATATAACTTCCATACTTTTCATATTTTCTGGAGTTACCACAAACTCACTTAATAATATACATTAACTTTAGCCCAACATGGTTTCAATGAATTTCTGAGTTTCCTGCTTATAACATCTTCACTCTATTTACAAATATTTTTTTATATTTCCATTTTAAAAAGATTTTATTTATTATTTTTAGAGGGAAAGAGACAGAGAGGCAGAGAGGGAGAGAGACATCAATATATGGTTGCCTTTCACCTGCCTCCAGCTATGGAACTAGCTGGAGACCTGGCTTACAACCTGATTATGTTCCCTGGCTGGGAATTGAACCAACAACCTTTGGGTTCACAGGCTGGTGCCTTATTCACTGTGCCACCAGCCAGGGCCTCTAACTTTTAACTGCTGGTCTGTTTGCTGATGCACATACCATTTCATACAAAAAAAAAAAACAAAAACCTAAAAGCATGCTGAGTTCAGGACTTTTTAAAATAAAGCCCCATTACTGTTACATTCAAAGGAGTTATGGGAATATATAGGTAAAGCCACATATGTTAACATAAATTGGGTAAAAAGTACAAACTCTTCATCAACCTGGTGTTTTTTTGTTTTTTACTCAGAAACATAACGTAGATAGAGTTTTCCCTAGTAAATGAGATTTGAGTTGTTTTTCTTTTCTCTCTCTTCTCTCTCTCTCTCTTCTGTAATTTGTAAATAATGGTACAATTAACATCCTGGAAAGCATATTTTGCATACCTGAACAGTCATTCTTATAAACTCTTAGAAGGGTAATTTTTGGTTCAAAGGCAATGTACATCACAGCTAATAGGTAATGCTAAAAATCATTCCTTTCCACAATTCTTAACAATTCTGGGCATTTACATTTTAAAATTTTAGTTGACATATTATATTAGGTTGAGTCTATAACATAGTGGTTAGACATTTATATACCTTACAAAGTGATCACCATGATAAGTCTAGTACCCACACATAGCACAGTATTATTGACTATATTCCCTAGGCTGTACTTGAATATTAACATTTTTAATCTTTAGTAGTTTGCTGTATCAAAAACCATATTGTTGTTTAAATTTGCATTAATTTGATTAGCAAAGAGTCTAAATATCTTTTATAATAAATATAATACATTTATGGCCATTTTTCTTTCATTTAAAACTGCCTATTCATGAGCTTTGCCCATGATTCCATTGTATTGCTCTTTTGCTCATTAACTTATTTGAGTTCTTTTTATATTATAGAAAGAAACTCTATTTTGTCCCATAGTTGCAACCATTTTCATATTGATCAATTATTAATTACTGTGAAGTAGTTTTTATTTCACTCTATTGTTAAAGTCACTCTCACTTGGTTTTCAGACAAAACTATAAATTTTATTTAAAAATTATAATATGGGCATTTATTTTAATATTACTATCAAAAAAGGAGTAGAAACCATTGCTTAAATATGCAAAGGCTATGGAAATGTCTGCAAGCATAAAATTTGCATTTTCCCAGAAGATTCTTGAAATCTAGAAATCTGCAAGGCCAAGAGTCTCGAACTTCTAATGGGGCATTTCAGGCATGAGAGAGAAGCCTGACTGTCCTCACTCAAAATAAGCCATTATCAACTCCAGCAGGAGTAGATGCATCATAGAAAGAGCCTGGGTCATTTAGATATTCTGGCTCATGATTCATCAATCATGTGACTTGATCTCTCAGAATCACTTTCTTGTCCATAAAATGCACATGCTTATACCTGAGGTGTAATGTATGGCTACTATGATTATTAAATTATATACAATATGTAAAATACCTATGCAGAGTGGATGCTTAGTAAATATCTATGTTCCCAACCCCAGAAGTTAAAGAAAAATTATACCTATAATTTCTCAGCTGTGACAGGAACATGTCAAATGTAATGTAAAGGCACCAATAAGTTAAATTTAAAATGTGAAAAACGAGAATACCAAGTTGTTGTTGTTTTTTTTTTTTTCAGTTGCTAAAGCTTCTCGCAGATAAGTATATCAAGATTTAGTAGATTTTCTAGGATGATGTTGAAATTATGCTCTCTGTATGAGAGCTAGCCTCTGTGCACCTTAAGCAGTTAATGTCAATGTTGAAAGTGATTTTTACTAGGGCCATCTAAGTGCAAAAAGAGGCCAGTCATGGTCTAGGAAGTGGATCAGGGAGATTGTAGATGTGGCAGATTCCACTTCTTCAAAAAGGCTCTCAAATATTTTTTGGAAATAGTCTACTGGCAGAGACTATTTTAAAACAAGAAAGCCAGCAAGCAAACAAACAAGACCACATTGTCTCTCAGTCTTTCAGCTAAATAGTGTTCTAGGAATTTACCAGCATTTTATTTATATTAATGAGTCAAATAGTTTATCTGAGTGACGAATATAATTTGAGCATTTCTATGATTGCATATTCCCAGCCAATTTGGTGTGTTATGCATCTATACACCCCAGAGTACTGTATTGTTTGCAAAGCATGTGGAATATATAGGAATATCATCATATGTATGTCTCGTGGCTGTGTGCACACTATGGATGTGCTTATGTGTGGTGTTGGTTACTAATAAATTTGAGCCTGTAATATTTTATATTGAGATCTTTCCAAATAAATTTTTTAAAATTCTTGCTTAGTGTTTCTTTTATGTTGATAATGAACATGGTGGGGTTGATGGCTGAATGCTGACTTTTCAGGTCCTAAAGACAGTAACAGAGCAAGCCCAGCGGGCCTGCCCATTCCTGTTGTTAATTAAAGTATTTTCACATACTCCTGGGTGTAATGCACTCTGGGCTCTGAGCCCCAGAGAGACCTGTGCAGTCTAATAATCACACATTCAAATAATTATAGTGGGGGGCCACTGGGGAACAGATCACTTCCCCCACCTCATTAACAGCTGCAATGCTTGGCTAATGTCTGAAATGCGCTGGCTCCATTTCTTATGAATAATAAATATTTGCCAGACTCCTAAATTGCTCCGTGGTTCAAGATACTGTGGACCCCTACCTGCTTGGCCAGACCTGCCTGAGGCAGGGAGTGGGACTGACATTTGCAGCTCAGAGCTGTCTTTATTGCATTCAGTGAGTGATTCTTGCCAAAGCTGACTCCCTCTGACTTATTACACCCCTTTGTCTGAACTGCATTGTAATTCTCATTAGTTGTAATGATTAACAAGTTTGTCAGCAGATGAAAGTTGACAAGTTCACAGAGCTGATTTTGAGTTGTCAGACAGTATCTGCACACACCAAAATCACCTTGAGAATCTCAAAGCCTCAGAAAAAAAATACATCTTAAATATTGAGCAATCTTTCAAATTACTAAATTGTTTTCCCAATAATTGTAATTTTGTTGAAAGAAAGCAGGGACAATTTTACTTCAGAGAGGTATATAGTATATAGTAAAAGAAAAATAATTAATATGGGAACCAGATAACAAAAATAATACCAGAATTTTAACACTTTTGGGTGTTTTTAGATTTTATTTCTATTTCAATTAGGCTAAAACAAACACAAACATAGGTTAACAAGAATAGTGACTTACATTTTATTATATGTTACATTTCCCAAAGTGAAATATATATACATGTATGTAAATCTCATTTAATCCTTTCAGCAGGCTATGTAAGATGGAAAGTTATTAGTTTCATTGTACTGTGGATGAAAAAGAGGCCATATACTCAATCTGACAAGCTCAGTGGAGGTTTGCATGCAGTCTTACAAACTTACAGCCTAAAATTGATCTCATAAGATGGTCTGAACATAAAAATAGTGTGTAGTCAAATCCTAGGCTGGTAGTTTCCTTGACAAAGGCCAATCTTCACCTTAAGTGAGCCCATTTAGTGTATTGTCTTTTTGCATCTAAGATAACATACCTTTGGAATGTCCGAGTGATCTTCTTTTCCAGGCTCCTCAGGATACAATCTCCCACCAGAGAAGGAGACAGCAGAATCTCTGATTGTTATTTTGTTCTCTTCGTACCATTTCTATGTGCTGTAAATGTTAACTATTTTGGTACACACCAATGTAAAAGAAGTACATGTGTTTCTCTATTTTATTCTTTATTCAATTCCAGAGATTTTCTCACTTTGTTTTTTCCTGCCTCCCTAATCTACCACTCATGGATTTCATTTACCCCCATACATCTTCTCCTTTGATTATTATGTATAAGATGGTTGGATTCACTAAAGTAGTTTCTTAATTTTTTGAGATTTTCCTTCCTGGCAATTGGCATTGGTTTGACTTAAACAAACTCATAAAAATTTTCTACAGGTTTAAACATTTCTTATATTGACAGTATAAACAATAAAATTCAGGCTCAGAGATTAAAGAACTGGTCCCCTGGATCACAAGGTGTCAGTTTGTCCTCAAATCCAGGCCTTCTGACACTGCAGGGTACGTGTTATAAATTGACAATAATGTTGCATCTCCTTATTTTATGTATTTCTTATTAATTTTGAAAAACTATGTTTCTTTTTTCTTTTATGTTTTATTTTTACAACTTACAGATTCTTGTTTCAAATAAAGTAAATATAAATCTTGAATATCCCACCTATACGGAAAGTTTTTTGGGTGGGGAGGGCAGTCCTTTTTCTAATTCCAGAGCAAAAGGGTCATGAGACCAAAAAGTTTGAAAGCCACTGTAGTTCCTCCCCAGCCACACTTGGTCCACCTCTTGCTCTGACCTCACAGGCGCCCATTGAGAGGCAGCTGCAGACCACACCCTTACCGTGTCTCTGACCTCCTAAGCCATTGTGAGCAGGTGCAAACCACGCCTGTGTTTCTTGCTCTGACCTCACAGGCGCTGTTGTGATGGCAGCTGGAAAGGAATCCTATATATGAGGCCCTGGTGGGGGCTGAGATTTTGTCCGTGAGAGCCCAGGAAGCTGATTGTAGTGACCTGTTGGACTTGGACTTCTGCGCTTTGTTGGTGCCGTTATTTTGCCATTTTGTTTATTTTTATTTATTTAATTTTTCATTTTACTTTTTTTGTTTGTTGCTGTTATTTTGTTTGTTTGTTTGTTTGTTTGTTTTTTAGCTTTTCTTACTTGGTTTTCTTTATTGTTTTAATTTTAACTTTATTTTAATTTTTTTTGTTTTATTTTTGTTTCTTTTTTGTTTGCTTTATTATTTTGAGGCCACCATGACTAGTGACCTTGCAGCCATCTGTGGCCTGAAGGAGCGCTTTATTGGTGATTACATGCTCCTGGGCACCCTGGGCAAGGGAGCCTGTGCCGAGGTGCGTTTGGCCCGGCACATGTTAACAGGGGCAGAGGTGGCTGTCAAGGCTACTAGCCAGTATGGCGTCTCTCAATATTTTGAAGAAGTCCGTTGTCATAAGCGCTTACATCACCCAAATATCACGCAGTTATTTGAGGTGATAGATACAGACGAGAAATGTTATCTCATCATGGAGCACACGAGCGGGGGAGATCTATTGGAGTACCTGGAAAGGCGTGGTCCCAGGTCCGAGGCGGCAGCCCAGACCATGTTCCGACAGCTGATATCAGTGGTCCAGTACTGCCACCAGAAGAACATTGTCCACCGGGACCTGAAGCCAGAGAACGTACTGCTGGATGGTGAGAGGAATCTCGAACTGGCAGACTTTGGGTTTGGGAGGGAATTTACCCAGCATAAACTGACAACCGCCTGTGGCACCCCAGGCTACATTGCCCCAGAAATCCTGCGGGGTGAAACCTATGAGGGCCCCAAGGCCAATGTGTGGAGCCTGGGGGTGATCCTGTATAGGATGCTGGTGGGGGAGCTGCCATTTGAGGGGGACACCTTTGGACAAATAAAGAAGAAGGTCCTGAGTGGCAAGTTCCACCTACCACACTCTCTCTCCAAAGAAGGTCAAAATCTTTTAAAAAGATTATTGACCCTCAACCCCAGGAAAAGGCCAACCATGGAAGACATGCTGCAAGACCCATGGGTCACCAAGGGCCAGAAGAAGGAAATGAGGCCGTATAATGAGCCACCCTGGGGGGACATTGACCCCCAGGTGGCAGCCAGAATGGAGGCCCTGGGGTTTACGAAGGAGAAGATTCAGCAGTCGGTGTTGGAGAAGAAATATGACAGGGTGATGGGAACATACCTGATCCTGAAAACAGTCACCATCAAGGTGCCATGCCGCACCATCCTGGTAAAGCCCTGCCCCACCTGCCCCGACCCTGAGCCCAACAGCAGGAAGAAGAGTGAAGAGTCTGCCCTTCCCTCAAGCCACCTGGGGTCCAGGACCACTGTTCCCCCACTGGAATCCGGCTCATGCCCGTCCTCATGCAGCCTGGAGGAAAGGGTGCCTGTCCCCCGACCCAGCCTAGCATCCAGGACCAGCACAGGCCTGCTCAGCCTAGAGTTCAGGACAGTCACCCTCTGCTCCACACTCCAAGAAAGGGTGAGTGCTGCAGGTGGCCCAGACAGAACTGCCTATGACAACCGCCTCCCAGCTGCACAGCCAGATGGTGGGACCCCAGTCTGTTCCTCTGGCCCCAGCCAGAGCCGTCCAGGACTGGCTAGGCGGGTCTTTAGGTTCTTCTTAAGGTGTATATGCTTTCGGCCATTGACCACAATACATTGGAAAAGGACAAGAGTCAAGCCCAGGTGACTGGTTAAGTTGGGGACGGCCAAGGCAGAGCCATAGTGAACCTCGCAGCAGTGAACCTTGCAGCGGTGCCAGAAACACACACTGGGTGCACAGGTTGAGGACTTGGTCCGGTGGACGATGGACAATGGTTGCAGGCGTGCTGCCACAGTGTTCTCTGCATGGGATTTGCTGCAGGAGGAGCTCCAGCCTCTCCGTGGACTGTGTTTTCCCAGGGCCCTTAGCCCTTCCCCTGCTCTCGTTTGCTCCCAAGTTTGTAATAAACTTGGTGATCCTCAAACATGTTTTGGAGACTTTGTTTTTCATATACTCTCCCCAGAATGGGGGCCGAGCACGCTGTATTTGAGAAGGTGTGGGAATGTGGTACACACTTGGGCTTTATCACAGGCACTGCCAGCATATATGTGAGAGCAGCGGGAGATATGGCTGCAGGCAAAGGGCAAAGCTTTTGGGCCATGGGAAGGGGTGTGGGTTTTACTCTGAGAATAAGGATCAACCCATGAAGTGTTTCAAGTGTTTTAAGCTTGAAAAACTTATGTTTCTAAGGTTATAATTTGACATCATTGTTTCAGATATAGAGTATTAAATTCTGAGAGCAACCACCATGTCAAAGGAATACAATGTTAGAGCAATTCTGGATTGTATTCTGGATCAACTGCTAAGGAAATTGCAGACTTCAAATTATGTACAGTTTACAATGTGAAGAAGGTGTGTGATGCTGATCGTTATGTTGCCATGTCAACAAGGAAAAAGAATAAGGTACACAAGAATCACACAAGTCTGGATATTGTACACAGGATCTGGGAGATCATCAAAGAAGACCCAGGAAAGTCAATGTGCTCCATAGCAAGAGAACTGCAGATGTCAGATGCAATGGTTTGCAAGATTATTGCTAAAGATATCAGATACAGATCTTATGTTCTTAGAAGAGGCCAGTTTATGACACAGCAAACGAAAGAAAGGTGCTTTGAAAAAGCAAGGGCACTGCCAACAAAATTGAAAAAAACCCTCTGATTTTCTTCTCTGATGAGAAGAAGTTTCAGCAGGACTAAGTAGTCAACAGAAGAAACAACAATGGCTCTGTGAGAATCTTAATGAAGTCCCAATTGTCATGAAAATGAAATTTCCTGCTTACAGTTATGGTGTTAGGTGTTGTCAGCAATAAAGAAGATATCAGGACCCCACACTTGTTTCCACAAGGCTTGAAGGTGACTGCTGATGTTTACCTTAACCTTTTGAGAGAAGTAGTTGTACCGTGGATGAAGCAAGTCACAAATGGATGTCATGTTATCTCCAACAAGATGGTGTACCAGCACATAATGCCAAAAAGGTGCAAGAACATCTCAGTATCAGTGTTCCTGAATTCTGGTCAAAGAAAATCTGGCCTTCTAGTTCACCAGATGCAAATCCTTTAGACTGTTATGTATGCAGCATTTGTGAGAGAGAAGTTAATAAACAACCTCATTCCAATAAAGAGGCTGTTAAAGCTAAGAATGAAAACATGATGATGTCCATGGATAAAGAAAAATTAAAGTGTGCAAAGTTGAATCTAGTGTATTATTGCAGCAAATGGAGACATTTTTGAAAAATTTAAGAAACAATGACTATGTTTATATACTTACATATAAGAATAAATTTCTATAAGGAGCTTCCCAGACAAAAAAAGACTAAAAGAATACATCTCTACCAAACCAGCATTGCAAGAAATGCTAAAGGGTCTGCTCTAAAAATAAGTAAACAAATGAAATGAAGAAACAGAGAAAGCCAAAGAGGAATACAGACACAAATGGAGAAAATGGCAATGAATAAGTATCAATCAATAATAACCTTAAATGTAAA